>JAVTVY010035204.1:0-142726 GCA_036873755.1 Hanleya hanleyi | reverse complement strand
AATTGGGTGAAAACTTTGTCGGCCATCTTTAATTTTATGCGAAATGGATAATGATCCATATCTCGGAAACCATTGAACTGTTCAATACGAAAGTTGGTATACATCATCGATACATCAATGAATTACCAAACCGGCTTTTCTGATTGGCTGGAAATCCTGGAGGCCATCTTTAATTTATGCGAAATCGATAATGATACATATCTCTGTTATCATTCAGTTGTTTTATATGAAAGTTGGTATACATCATCGATACATCCAGATACTTTGCATCGAGATCTGATTGACCGAACACCTTGGCGGCCATCTTTAATTTATGCAAAAACTTTAATGATATATATCTCTGATCCAATTTAAGTGTTTTATACCAAATTTGGTATACAGCATCGATGTAACAACTGACTTGCAATGAATAACCACATCAGTTCCTCTGAGTGGGGGGAAGGATGGGCGGCCATCTTTAATTTATGCAAGATCATTAATGATCTCGTTCTCTGATACCGTTCAAGTGCTTGATGTAAAATTTGGTATACATCATCGATGCATCAAGAGACTTACGATAAATGACTGTTCTGGTATCCCTGATTGGGTGGAAACCTTGGTGGCCATCTTTAATTTATGCAAAATCTTTAATGATGTATATCTCTGATACCATCTCAGTGTTCTATACGAAACTTGGTATACAGCATCAATGTATCAAGAGACTTTAAATGAATAACCACATCAGTTCCTCTGAGTGGCGGGAAGGATGGGCGGCCATCTTTCATTTATGCGAAATCATTAATGATCTCTATCTCTGATACCATTCAAATGCTCATTGTAAAATTTGGTATACATCATTGATGCGTCAAGAAATTTATTTAATGAATACCGGTTTCTCTGATTGGATGGAAATCTTAGGGGTCATTTCTAATTGCAAAATTTTTGATAATCTGTATATTTGTCACTTGACTGCTTGGTGTTCCTGACATCTTGGTTCAAATTGAATGCATTATGAATGTACCCAGAGCCGAGGGGTTTTTTGATGCGCAGCTTCGTATTAGAATATCTGACGTAAATCTGACGTAAGACTACCTACATCATTGATAGTTCAAATGAATCCATTTTTGACCTTTTTTACCAACTATTGTCATCCACTTTATTGAAGTTTCCATCCAAAAAGATTGTGATCACCGCTTGCACAACAACAACAGCAGACAAACTACACCATTCGCAACTTCTCGGGGATCTCAGGTTTGAGATGTCCCTCGAAGGCCATTGACGCCATATTGGACTAGAGCGTGGTCACGTGTGTTTCGATCTGTCAGGGAACTGTCAGTGACGTCACGGGAATTATATCTTGCCAATACGTGCCGTGTGTACCATTTAAACTGATGGTTTTCTATTGAAATGCGCTTCGAATGAAAAGAATAAACAGTTTTTACCCCTCGGCCAATTTTGGCCATGGGGTATTGTCGTCGTCTTGTACGTCCGTCTGTCCGTACGTCCGTACGTCTGTACGTGAGCGAGATAGCCGGAGAACGGTTCCACTGAAGAATTCCAAATTTGGTATGCTTATTTACCTAGTCAAGGACCAGAAGCCTATTTAATTGGGACCCGATTGGGTGAAAACTTTGTCGGCCATCTTTAATTTTATGCGAAATGGATAATGGTCCATATCTCGGAAACCATTGAACTGTTCAATACGAAAGTTGGTATACATCATCGATACATCAAGCAACTTTCAATGAATTACCAAACCGGCTTTTCTGATTGGCTGGAAATCCTGGAGGCCATCTTTAATTTAATCGAAATCGATAATGATACATATCTCTGTTACCATTCAGTTGTTTTATATGAAAGTTGGTATACATCATCGATACATCCAGATACTTCGCATCGAGATCTGATTGACCGAACACCTTGGCGGCCATCTTTAATTTATGCAAAAACTTTAATGATATATATCTCTGATCCAATTTAAGTGTTCTATACCAAATTTGGTATACAGCATCGATGTAACAACTGACTTGCAATGAATAACCACATCAGTTCCTCTGAGTGGGGGGAAGGATGGGCGGCCATCTTTAATTTATGCAAAATCATTAATGATCTCGTTCTCTGATACCGTTCAAGTGCTTGATGTAAAATTTGGTATACATCATCGATGCATCAAGAGACTTACAATAAATGACTGTTCTGGTATCCCTGATTGGGTGGAAACCTTGGTGGCCATCTTTAATTTATGCAAAATCTTTAATGATGTATATCTCTGATACCATCTCAGTGTTCTATACGAAACTTGGTATACAGCATCAATGTATCAAGAGACTTTCAATGAATAACCACATCAGTTCCTCTGAGTGGCGGGAAGGATGGGCGGCCATCTTTCATTTATGCGAAATCATTAATGATCTCTATCTCTGATACCATTCAAATGCTCGTTGTAAAATTTGGTATACATCATTGATGCGTCAAGGAATTTATTTAATGAATACCGGTTTCTCTGATTGGACGGAAATCTTAGGGGTCATTTCTAATTGCAAAATTTTTGATAATCTGTATATTTGTCACTTGACTGCTTGGTGTTCCTGACATCTTGGTTCAAATTGAATGCATTATGAATGTACCCAGAGCCGAGGGGTTTTTTGATGCGCAGCTTCGTATTTATTATTAAACTAGATCCAGTTAAAGAGACTTTTAATTATTAATCAATAATTTAAAAAACAAATGTTTTTTTTCAATGTGAATAAATCATGTGAAATTCTTTAACACAGCTAACTACTACGATGTGTCTAAAGTTTAGTTACAATATTGACACTTTTAAGGTTCATCAGTTAAAATAGTGTTGTCTAATATATATTTAAAAAAAGCAAATTTCCTTTCCTGTGGGGTCACCAAAAGAGCTCTTATTTGAAAAAAAAATTCCAGTGAGCGGGGGGCGCTGGCCTCTCGCGCTCTCCCCCCGCTCGCACGCTTCTCGTCCTCGGGTGCAGGGGCTTCGCCCCAGCACATGGATGGTACTTGGGATAAGTTCAGACTTTTTTTTGGAGGTCAATTCCCATGCCTGTAATAAAAACATTTTTGTTGAAAGAACAACAAAAAAACAGCTGGTTTGAAAGTATGATCTAGGATTACCAACTGCAGAGATCCATATGGACAGGACTTCCTATGCAATGTGAACTGTCCTGGCCTGATCCATATGGACAGGACTTGCTATGCAATGTGAACTGTCCTGGCCTTATTTATATATAGACTATCCTATTTCTTCTAATTTTTTTCAAACAGCATTTCTAGACTTAGAAGCAGGAAAAAAACCCCATCTTTATGTCAACTGAGGCATGGATATGTTATAGATCCCAAGAACTGAAAAGATAGCTAGTGAAAGTAGTAGAACGTTAACAGAATTTCTCTCTGCAGATGCGAAGTTACGTTTTGCCATCCGAATAATTAGAAGAAATAGGGTATATCTGCTGCACAGGCTAGACCCCCTCCCTCGAAAACAAAACAAACATGCAGTCCGTTTTCCACCTTAAATTGCAGGATTACATATATACGTTTCCTGTATTTGTTATTCAGAAATAATTTTAGAGCTCTGAAAGAAGATTACTGCCATAATGCTGTTTCAGTATGGAAATTTACCAGTGTGCATACATGGACATGCACAGGCCTCATCCTTTGAAGAAAACACAACACGGATCTAGACCGAAAATAGCTCTCTACGCAATTTGTAGGCTAGTTATTAAGTTGAAGGGAGTGATTGCAATTTTACTGTTTGTTTTACAGTACAGTATTACAGTATTTCCAAGGACAGCTGTTTCCACTCTCCAGGGTGTGAAATGGAAATCAAATTCTAGTTGCCCATGGGCAAGTACGGGCAACCAACATATCCAAATGCATTGCAATTCAAGAAGAATTTTGTTGCCCAAAGGAAATTTTGGTTGCTCCGGGCAACCGGGCAAAGGGCTATTTTGCACCCTGCTCTCTCAATATCTGATTAAGGGGAGTGACTTTCAAGAGGATCTACATGTACACATCGAAATCTCCTGCCCCTTTACACAATGTATGTGGATAGCAAGTGGACACATGCACAAAACATACATTCCACTTTTCAATCATCTTCATTTTATCCAGCCAATTTCTACGTTCCCACTTCGAACCTGCCTTGATTTATCTGACCCCTTCAGTGTTCAAAATCCTAGGTGTAAATTTCACCTACCAACGACAGAAGAACCAATCAGAACGTACACATCGATTGCGAGTGAAGTCACGTAGAGTGACATCATCCTCTATTAGCGGCATCGGCATCTTTCTTCCTAATAAGGTGCCCACTATTTAGGTCGGCCAATCAATAATGCTCTTGTGCGAACCATTTCAAATTTCAAATGTTTTCGAGGTCAGTGACGTCTCGTGTCTATTTGTAAGTTATTTGAACATTGAAGGGGTCCAGATATATCAAGGGAAGTTCGAAGTGGGAACGTAGAAATTGGCTGGATAAAATGAAGATGCTTTTCAATATACATCATGGATTCCAAAGTCTTTAAAAGTTTGAAGAAATCAGAAAAATACAAAACTAGACCTCAACGACATGGCGTGGGGAACCGTCACAGTTCCAGTGGGAACTACCATTGAGGGTTGCAGAATTCGTTCTGACAAACAGACCTACAAAAAAAAATGTTCGCGGTAATGCAGTCACTTCAATAACGGACAAAAAAAGAACTGAGAGGTCAGGTGGAGTTTCTAGCTAACAGTATGGTCAGATGTTCAGTCTATTGTATAGTTTTGTTACCAGTTCATTTATTACATGTGACATAGATTTTTTTAGCATTTTCATATCAGAATAATCAAATTTCTGAAACTTAAATCATATATCCATTGAAGCTGTGTATACAAGTATATAATATTTGGTATTACAGGAAGCCAGGAAAGCTGCTGCAGATACCACATTATCCGCTGCTACTGGCGGTGTCGAACCAGTGGGAAGAATACAGATGCGTACTAGGCGTACACTACGAGGTCACCTCGCCAAAATTTATGCGATGCACTGGGCATCCGATTCCAGGTATTGAATTGTTCTAGTCTAATTGTATTTGTGCGAAAGTATGGACAAAAAGTATATATAAAAAAATTACATTTTTGTACTTGTTAGGTCAAATTTGTTTCAATACATCTGTGTCAATGTTTTTGGTACATGTGGCTAGAAACGCAAATTTGTAGTGAGCAATTGCACTCCAGACTCTATGGTTCTCACAGAAGAATATTCAAGATGAGACTGAAAATTAATATTTATAAGGAAAAGTGATCAAAGATCTGAAGGACTAGTTTTTCACATTTCTTGCCTTTGAACTTGCAGCACTGACATAGTTGGCATGCTCTAGACAAGTGCCATATCAGAATTGCCGCCTTGAATAATATCGCTGTTTGTGGCAATTTTGCGACACTGACAAAGGCCAAATCAGAACAAGACCTTCTTAGTTCACAGTGATACATTACAATACAGGACTTGCTCCTGCTGCAGTCATCCCATTCTATTCTCGACATTGAAACCACTGAAGGTCTAGGATCTAATCATTGCTGGAAAAAAGTCCACTTGAACGTATGCCCAACAGAGGCTGTACAAATCCAAACTGACTGCCATTTTGCTAGATGGAGAAAAAAAAATATCAATAAATCAGAGATGTGGAAACCTCCACAGATGACCTGAAAACCATAATTATTCTATCTCTTATGAACACCATTGTAAAGCTCTTGATAAAAACCCCCCCAATACTTTGAATATTTTATTTTGTATCTAATTTTTATTTCTCGCATATACGTTTCTCTAAACATTATGAACATGTGTTTACACAGTATATACTGTATGTTTATTCTTTTTTTTCGCATCTCCAGTATTTTCATTTTCTCTCAATTTCTTAATTCCACCCTTAGCTACCTACCTTTATTTTCATTTTCCCATCCATTTTGTTGGGTGCAACTATTGAATCATGAAATCGTGTTGAGTAAAGCTAGTTTAGCATTGAACCAAATTACTCTGGATGGTTGCAACTTGAAATGATAATTTTGGTCATTCACCAGAGAGTGACCTGGGTTGTTGAAGTGGAACTTTCTTTCGTATGCATTGATCGGGGAGGGGGAATAGTGACTTCATGTGAAACGAAAGTTCAAAAGTGTGCATGTTAATGTGTAGGAATGATAGAAGAGCAAGATGATTTTTGTTGAAGGTTACAGATCCTGTTCTCTGCTAGTTTAACTCCCTATTATCCAACATATCCTTCAATTGTGAGAATAATTAATACTTGAGCAATACTAGAAAATAGTCCCTTGGGTGGCCTCTCCAGTCAATTGAATGGGGAATACTGTAAATCAAGAAACATAGCAGGAAATATATGGTGCTGGAGTGCTACCCTTTGTGGCGGAGTCTGAGTTAGGCTACATAAAACTTCGCTGAATAGTCCCATGCTACCATGTTTGACTGGACTGAGGGAAGTGTGCAAAACAATTGGTCGTGTGTCTGCACTTATGAATTGTTATATGGGTTTGTGGGTATGATATGACGGGGAGTATTTCTGTCATCTGGGCATTGGGAGAACCTTACAATATGTACAATATGGGATGTACTATTCAGTGAAGATTTAAGTAGTTTACAGTGTTATCAAGCTCTGTCATGCAGGGTATTTGTGTGCCTGGGTTAAAAATCTCTTCCTGATAATCCCTTCAGTAAATTTATGTTCACCTGGGGAAGGTTTTCACCTTTTGGTTACTTTCCGTGGCATGCTTTAACCTTTGATTTCTTTCTCAATTGTTGAAACCTGAATACCCTACTACTAGTACTTTCCACCCTACCAGTAAAGCAGGAAATTCTTTGCGAATATCGCAAGGGTAATTTTTCTATGTACTGGCGTAAATTTGCTAAAGTTTCCTGCTACCCCTAATTTTCTTGATTTACAGTATGCACAGTGGATCCGACTCAAGGTAATTATGATATAAACTTCAATTTAGCTTCACTTGCAGGTCTTGGGACATGGTTACATTGACAAAGTTTTATTCAATGGTTTTAACAGGGCCAATTTTTTCTCAGATTTCAGTTGGTTTTGGAAAACAGATTTGCTTCTTCTAAAAAATGCAGTGTCAAAATTCATATTGTGAGACAAAATATAACCGTAATAGATATCAAGATTATTGAGTAATTCTGATTGGCTGGATAATCAGATGGTTGCCTTCAACAGCCAATGACAACGATTTGTTTTCAAAAGTAAGAATTTGAATTGATCAAGTTGGAAGATATCCCATACTGCAATGGAATTCCTGATTGAGCTATAAACATGTATCTCTGTGCGGGAGATCATTTTTCTATGTATACATTGTCAAAATCTATCAGTTACATGTAACACAGTTCTGAAGAGGTCCAGAAATAGCCATCTCTGATCAGAGGTGTTAAAAACTGTCAGTTTTCCAGATTTGCTGTAGGAATCTGGAATGCGTGGACGATTGTAAACATCTCTAAGACCTGTTATCTGTGTTCCAGTAGATAGATGGGACTACATTGTAGTTCACGTAGTCTCATTTACACCTTAACGTTGAAGCTATATTGTTTCTGACGTGGTTCTGTTGTTTAGTTCTGACCTGATTCATTATATTTTTAGCAGTGCAGCTATTTTTAAAACCGCGTTTAACCCCATAGGCCATGTAAAAGTGTTGTCACTACATGTATCTCACTGTCAGAGCTGGAATGTGGGGTTACTGGAGAATTAGGTGGATGATTTCCACCAGTGAACAAGAGGGCTTTGTTTATACAAAGTTACAATTATCTGCATGGACTCTTTATAAATTATAATACTGCATTCTATGCTGAAGGGTTGAAATCAGTTACATTTGCAAGCCATGAGACACAGCTAAGTAGTTCTGGCAAGTTTACCAGCAGTCAGTTGGTCAAATGTGCATTTAATAATGTGACCTAATTGTTTGCATCTAGAAACACTTTATACTGCATGGCAGCTGAAGAATTTTTAGCAGCCAGATTCAAAATTGGGATCTCTTGTAACTGCATATATTTTCACTGTCGTAATTTTGACAAAAAAATTATTACAAAATGTGATTTCAGCCGAGTGTTCAGTTTACACATGATTATTAGCCTATTCTTGTGTTTGCAAATAACACAAAGAGAACGTGACTCCTACGCTTCAAATATTAGATAGATGATACCTTAATTTTGAATGCAAGAAATTTAGCTATAGAGAAAAATTAAATCAGACTGTACATGTTGGTCAGATTTAATATTACGGATGGAATTGAGGGTTGTTCATTAACAATAATACTGGTGATGCTTTTGAGTAATAGCTTTGCCGTCGTTCCCTTCAGTGACCGTAACTCTGTAACCCTTGACTTATTTTGTAAGAATTAATCCTTCTCGTCGTCGTCATTGTTGTACTTTACCTAATATTTTATGAACTCAACAAACTCACTTTTCCTGAATCACACACTCAATGTTAACAGTTTATCGCACCTTTTTCATTCTGCATGATTTTTGAATAATATTAAATGTTTTGTTTTCTCAGTGGAAGACTTTTTCTTGTATACATGTAATCTTCTTATAGATAATCTCTTATAGATATTTACATTTCTCTCCATTGATCTTGTGAGAGCTGAAATTGAATTTAATGCACCCCCTAACCCATCCATTCCTCTTGTTGAGAGCAAAAGGAACCAGTATAGCCAGGTCTTATAACATATATACATCTCTGAAATGTAGTTTGAAAAATCAAGACTTTACTATTTGTAATCCGCATACAAATTCTGGCTATTGCTTGGGCGGAAATACAGAATCGTCTTCCAATAAATGAATTGAAAACAGTTTGATGATTTGGCATTATACCTTTATAAGACAGCTATGTTTATCAAATTATTGAGAATTTGTGTTCATGATTTTTTGTTCTACCTTGTTTGCATGGATATTAGGGTTGAAATTTTATTAATATTTTCGAATGCATGTTCATTGTCATTTGATGAAACCAAGCAAATAAGTTATTGTATAAAAAAACTTTTTGGCATTTATGAAGTAGAGAATTGAATGATGGGAAAATGATTCTGGATAAATGTAATTATAATGGTTTTGCTATCTTAAACCAGGTTCATCAATCCATCTTCATGAGAATGATTTCCAGAGACTTGACTTTCATGTGCAATAGGGAGGGGGAGAAATTGAATTTTCAGTGTATGTCCGTCGTCATTCAACATTATTGACTATCATAGGCTGCAAAATACGATTTGGATGAAATCTCGTCAGATGCAGATTTGTTTATCGTTTTTACCCTGGGTATGAATTATGTCCCTTCATTTCAGTGAAACTGACCAGTCTCTGCATCAAAATGTTGAAATAAGTTTTGATTTCTTTTCTAGAAATCTAGTATCTGCTTCACAAGACGGCAAATTAATAGTGTGGGATGGTTATACTACAAATAAGGTAAGTGGTTCCCACTTCAATTCTGACAAAACATGATACAATATCCCTTAAAAAAAGGATAATATCCCACAAATCGAGGAACAGTACAACCTTCATCTTTTGGTATTGCTATTGCAGGTAAATTGCACCAGTCTTAAAAGAAACCTATCCCCAGTTATGCTCTGGATTAAGACCTTCTTGAGTGCGAAAGTTTGTCAGTTACTTGCCAAAGGGCGGTGGTTCTCTCCGGGTACTCCGGCTTCCTCTACCAACCATACTGACTGTCACCATATGAGTGAAACAAACTTGAGTGTGACATTAAGCCAAATTCCCTCCCTCCCCTTCTTGAGTGCTTCTAAATTGCTATCATTTATGAAACTGTCCAAGGTGAATGAAATTGAACAAATCCTGTGGTCCTATTTTCAGGTACATGCTATACCCCTACGTTCTAGCTGGGTGATGACTTGTGCCTATGCTCCCTCAGGCAGCTATGTAGCCTGTGGTGGACTGGACAATATCTGCTCCATCTATAGTTTAAAGACCAGGGAAGGGAATGTTCGAGTCAGTAGGGAACTGCCTGGTCATACAGGCTATCTATCATGCTGCCGCTTCCTCGATGATAACCAAATTGTTACCAGTTCCGGAGATATGACATGGTAAGTAACTGACCAGAAACTTATAGGACCGATTTCTGGTTTATAAAGGAGATATTCTACAACAAAGTACCGGTATATCCACTGGATCACCATGTAGGTGCCCTAGATTACTCGATCACCTCACTTTCTCTTGAGCAGCACTGGAATATTGTCAGTGTAGGCTGGGCTGTTCACTTATCGAAGATTGGATTTTCAGTGAGTTTCCATTTTGGTGAGTGAAGACGAAAACGTAGTTGCCACAATGACAATTGAATATTTTTTTTACTCGATGAGGTATACATCATGTATTGTGCAGATGTGTTATCTCTGATGTCAGCGCCATTTCTTCGCCAATGCCAACCACATAAGACTTCACACACAACATTCATTCAGTGGTTTTAAATTTTAAACGTGGGCCGATTGTTTTCTTCCTCGGCTAGATATTGGGGGTTCTGAATAAATTTGGGTAAAATTCAGTTTATCTGAGTGGCATTGTTTTCGCAAAAGGCAGGCCTTGCATTTTGACGGGGCCGATCGGCCCTGGCCCCGTGATCGACCCCGTGAGCACTTTTCACGGGGATTATTCATCGGCCCCGTCAAATCAGTCCAGTGAGTATATTCCCATATCTTCATGGAATAAATCTAATCCTAGTACTGTGTCTTCTGTCTTGACGACTTGTGCTTGGGCCAAGAAAGAAAATATGTCTATTTTCCTGTTTAAATACCCGACCGAGTCTAAATAAATCGTGCGAGTCTAATAATTTTATCAGCAAATTCCAACGAAATCACTACGAAGGCTGCGTTTTACAACAACAACAACAACCATAAAGCGGCGCGACTACTGTCAGCATACCGTAAAGTGTGACGTGACTGTAGAGCAGCATGGCATGGCGGCCGGTTGACGATCTTTTCAGCAAATAAAGCACCTACTTCTAGGTCGGGAATCGAGAAATCAGCAACGTGATTACGGTTCAGTCGACCTGATCATGTTTATCAGGACAATTTTAAACATATTCTCCATCAACTTCGAAAGAAATCAACTGATTTTATGGCTTAAAATGGCGTTTGTTGAAGCAGTGTTTCGTGGACACGGTAATTTGCAAGTGGTTTCATTTTCAGCGAAATCGGTGACGACACAGTCCAAGTCGCCGTCAAAGTCTAACCGACCGGTACCATTTCTCCGCTAAAAAATCCAAAATTTCCCGACTGTTTTATTATGAATGCATTGCAATGAACCCCCAAGATTCAAGCAAGTAATAATTCTTCGTTTTTTCAGAAATGGCGTGTTCAAATCGTTGTACGATCCAGTCTCGTTTATCAAATTGCTAGGCGCTGGTACAGATCTCCATGATGTTCAAATTAATTTTCCATTTCATTTTATGGGATACGGACAAAACCCCAGTGGACAAAACACCAACGGACAAAACCCCAGCGGACAAAACCCCAGTTGTCAATTTTTTTCTTTTGGCTTTTCCAGAAAATATGTGCACTCCCCCTATGGAAGGCACTGGAATTCCACATGGAGTTTTGTATTTTTCACTAAAAATCCTTGAAATTTTACAGGGAAATTTTATCATTCCTGAGGGGAAATCCTTGGAATATATTGTTTTGCATATCAAGTTAATAAATTAAAACGATACTCGTTTTAGTGGTAATTGAAAACAGCAGTCAAAACACATTATTGGCAATTCTTATTTCTACAATATCAGTAGGCTACAATAACTGGTTTCAGCAGAAGTCGTTGAAATATTAAGATTTGCTGGATCCAGTAAAGATAAAAATACCAACATGGAGGGTTTTTCTTTTATTCCTCTATTTTTTTGGTGATACCGGTACTTATAAGATCTTTTGAATATATGAAAATATGGGGGAATATATGTTATGAGGGTGAAAGGGGGGGCGATATGTCCTGGGAGAATATGTTAAAGTGGGTGGGAATGTTGTACAATCAAGAATAATTTGTAGAGCATTGTATATGGGACAGGAGTAGGCTACTGGACATCAAAATAAAATTTATTTCCAAACAAAGGTTTGGTTGATATATGACCAATAATACATTGTCATGTGGTGAAATCAGCCCCGATGGCCAAAAATCAGCCCCGTCACCCTGCAAGACGGGGCCTATTGATCAGCCCCGTCTTATTTCTAGAATGCAAGGCCTGAAAAGGGTCGTTTTGCCCTAATAGGGCTGTTTAAGAAATCCGTGGTTTCTCTCTCTGCAGTAAACAGTTACAGTAACATTGAGAGTTAATTTGTATGCGTGAAAATTGTGCGAGTGAAAATTTATTAGAAATACCATGACTTCAATACCAGAATTAAATGATGTATCAAGTATTTAGGTCTGTTTAATGGCTTTCAATCTGCCTGCCTGCTTTCATGCGTGAATCGAGCATTCCTTGAAATGGCAAAGGTGGCCACAGCATAAATGGATGTCTATGAATGCTAACGATGACGCAGCACCTGCCAGGATACCAGCTTATATACACATTGACAGACACACACACCTTGTGTGATCAAGCTGATTGATTGATTGGCACAACATGGGGAAATCATCTCGCCATGATGGCTGTTCGCTTGCTCACGTAAATTAATGAAAAACAGCAAGAGGATTAATGAAATTCTGCGGATCACAAATAAGGAGGAAATAAGCAGTTTACAACCAAGCCACAATTTTCTAACCACAACCATCGCAAAACCTGGCTGAGCTGCTATAAAACCAATCGGATTATTTCTGCATGGTTTAAGACTTTAAAAGCATGTATATTCTCATTTGACAGTTGAACTGATGAAGGGCATCTATGGCTCGGGATAGCATATACATGTACCATAATTATCTGCTCGTGCTAGCTCAGCACTCTGCTCTGCATGAGTAAAATCAGAAAAAAGACACATTTCTAGTGGGTTTGTCAATCGGCCATTTCGAACCCGGGTTCCAATTTCTGGAAAATATCAATATTGACTGGTCTGCTGGTTTGTAACCTGATTTACTTGTCCATTGCACTCCTAGTGTATTTAGAAAAAAACTGTTAAACATGTAACTTATGTGTGCAGCATGTTTCACTAGTAGGAAATTCATGGAAGTTAAATGCATGCTATTAAAGGATTTTCCAAAACCATGCGATCGTAAACAACTTGAACAGTACCACAGATATTGAACATTCAAATGTTTGATAAACTTCGGCAAATAACAATTCAGGGCCACTATTATAGAAATCGTGCATTATGAAACCATTTCAATGCTGGAAACTGAACGGATACAAGATTGCTAAGAAGGGACATGTTGGCGATACATGTAAATCCTATCTCCCAACTGTTGAGTGACTACCTCCCACCATGCATTTACCATAGAACTGAATAATCTTCAAATGTACTTTTTTTCTGGAACTGCACTTAGTGTATAACTGTTACATGAATTCTGATTATTATCCTCCGCCAGACCCTATAATTAGGGAATAGCTCTCGTGCTATTGATTTTGAGGTCACTAGGTCAAAGGTCAAGGTCATTTGGGCTAGAAAATCTGCAAAAAATGAGGGAAATATCCAGTTCCATTTTTCAATTGGTACCAAACATTGGGTTTATAGTTATTTTATGTTTAGGTCAAAGGTTAAGTTCACTCAAGCCAGAGAACCTGTAAAAATGGAAATTCCCCTACCATACTTGATGCCTACCGTGCATATGGGGCAGAGAATAAACCTATTTACTTTGAAGTCGAAAGGTCAGACAAAGGTCAAGGTCACCTATGCCAGAAAGTGTGAAAAAATGGGAAATTCTGAACTCAAGTTCAGAGATGTGGATTTTGATCAAATTCCAAGTATAACCCAAACCCCAAAGTAATTGATTTTGATTTGGCCAACTTTATCATCCGCAATGTCTGTCCATCCATCTGTCCATAGTCAGTGTGGAGTACAATATTATCTCCTTGAAGGACTTTAGTCTGGCTCTCCAAATTCATACAATAGTTGCACTTGGTGATTGGTCAGAAGCCTTTGGATAATAACATACCTTGACCTAATTTAAAAGGTCAAATTCTAGTTTTTACAATATTTTTTGAACGATTATAGTTAGGGTATCCAAATTCAGATTACACATGTAACTGATGATGAACTTGAAGGCCTACCCAAGTTGACGGACATTTTTACTGTTTACTGTGTTCTATCTTGAAGAATTATAGCCAGGCTTTCCAAATTAATTCTATGTATGCAGCTGGCGATGATCTAGAAGTAAGTTGGAGATGACTGATCTTGACCCTTTTTTTCAAGATCAGATTATATTTATTTATTTCCACATTAAATAAGTACTAGTATTTGTTTTCTTTATTGTCTCATCTGACTGGGGAAAATCTGGCTGGTGTTTTTTATGAACAAAATACATGTGGAAACTTGCTATCTTTGGTACTAAAATCAAACCAAACAACTCTTGCTGGTGGTTCATCCTACTGTACATGTATTTACATTCTCAAATATCTCTGGAATTTTTCGAGCCCTGCATTACCATTTCCCATATTGCAAAAAACATGTGTTTCACAGATTTTGCTGTAGTCAAATTGAATAACTGACGATGTGGCATCAAAATAAGTAAACACAAGACTGACTATGACCAGGGCTTCGTTTTTAGCGCGAGTGATAGCTCACCTGCGCGCAAATACTCTCGTAAATTCACGTCGCGAGAGGTATTTCCAACTCGCGTAAACTGTCATATTTTATATTGTATTATATTGCAATCACTCGCCTGACTTTCAAATACCCTCTCCTAAATATTTTGACGGGAGCTATTTTTTGCTCGCGTGCTAATTCTAAACACGAAGCCCTGCTACGTGAAATGTTCCAATTTGATTGCATCCCTGTTTGACAGTTACGACATGCTTTTTAAACTGCATTTTCTGCTTTAATTACAGTGCATTGTGGGATATAGAGACGGGCCAACAAACAACTGCATTTACAGGGCACACCGGTGATGTTATGAGCCTCTCTCTGGCACCGGATATGAGAACATTTGTGTCTGGAGCTTGTGATGCATCAGCTAAGGTATCGTAGCAGCTATTGCTGGGGATGTTTCTCACCCCTAACGGATGAGATCAACTCCCTATTGGAGCATTTATGATGAAATTAGTCGTAGGAAAAAAAAACAATTCTGAAAGAAATCTATGGAAAAATTACAATCATTTTACAGTGGTAACAGTTGCTTGGAAATTTATCTGTTACAATTACTTGATATTATTCTACAACAGTTTTCTTACCTTCATAATTTCACTTTTAGAAAATACCAAACTTCTAAACTGAAAATGTTTACTACTTACACTACAACCAAATATTCAAACTTCGACTATGATATTCATACTATTGTAGGAGCCCAAGTATTTTCGCGGGTGGTTATGTGAGTTCAGGTTCCTGTTGCTTCAATGCTTTTTGCTGAGAAGCAACAGGAACTTGATAATGTGATGTCTAGCACTGTAATATCACTTGTCTTTATTGCACCATGTAAACGTCCTGTGTCTTGTGCGCTGTCCTCGGTGTTTTGTAGGGTGGTTGGAGGGTGTCGGGTTCCATGCTGCTTCAAAGATTTCTTCTTTGAAATAGCAGGAACACAACTGGTGCTTAGTTGGTTCGTCGTGATAAAGCTGAAATATTGTTGAAAGCGACGTTAAATTCTATTCACTCACTCACCCAAGTATTTTCTCTGTGTTCTCGCCCCATGGGGCTTCTGGGGATTAACCTGAGGTGTCATTATGCACACCCCATGTCATTGGATTGACCTGTGGTGTCGCTATGCACAACCCAGGTCATGGAAAGAAGTAAGGCCTCAGCTCGTCAGACAGCTTGACGTAAGAGGTGACTAACTTGGGCACCCGTGGGTGTTCCAGGTGTGAAAAGTAATAGGACACAAACGTCGAGAAACGAATGAAATATTGTTGAAATCAGCATTAAATCATATTCAATATTGTTTTCTCAATTTTCCTACATTTGTCTTTTTCTTCCAGCTCTGGGATATCCGTGATGGGATGTGCAAGCAGACTTTCTCGGGGCACGAGTCCGATATTAATGCAATTACTGTAAGTTCAATGTTTAGTTATATCTGTCAGGTATACATTTGTATGCTACTCTTCTCATGGCATTAGACTGTACACCTCCTATTGTCAGTTATACCCTCTGATTGTACACCTTCTATTGTCAGTTATACCCTCTGATTGTACACCTCCTATTGTCAGTTATACCCTCTGATTGTACACCTCCTATTGTCAGTTATACCCTCTGATTGTACACCTTCTATTGTCAGTTATACCCTCTGATTGTACACCTATTGTCAGTTATACCCTCTGATTGTACACCTCCTATTGTCAGTTATACCCTCTGATTGTACACCTCCTATTGTCAGTTATACCCTCTGATTGTACACCTATTGTCAGTTATAAACTGATTGCATTGGGGTTAAAAATACAGTGTGCAGTTTTGTCAAAGATAAACAATCTATTGTCCTGTGTGCTCTTGTCAAACATTTGAGCGTCCGACATAATACAATTAATTCTGAGTGAGGTCATTCAGGCCCTAATCTAGAAATGAAAGGCAGGGGTTGGTAATCCAGTTGATGGGCAATCAAAGTCGCGAAGCCTCGCTCGCCATGAGAGCCAGCGGTGGGGAGAGCCCCACACCCCCCCCCCCGTCTCGCAGCTCGCGGATTTTTTTTGTGAATGAACTGACAAATGATGCTCTCTGAAAGCATTTTGAAACTGTTTTCTGGAGTTTCAGCAATAAAGAAAACCCTACACACAGCTAAAATGGAAGAATATTCAGTATCCTGATTGATATACACACGATACCTCATTTTACTTATCCAAATCTATTTAAAACCTGGAAATAATTATAGTTTGTTCTGGTACAAGTTTCACCATGTCTTTTGTATAATTGCTGTCTGTATTTTCAGATTTTTTTATGTGTAGTAATTATTACAAATTGTTTGCATTTTCAAATTATTGGTCAAAATGAAGTCAGTAAATAAAAATTATAGAAGCCAGTAAAATGAAATTAATTTAATGCTCAATTTTATTTCAATTGTAGGTCTATTTCAGTATTTGTTTGGGTAATTTTGGCTGTGAAAGTAATATTATGTCTATTCGAAATGTTATATTGTCTTGCAGAATTTGTGTTCCAAAGATATGCCATTATTTCTTAATTAGATCAAAGGATATCAATGAATAAACACTTGATTTCGTCAACGGAGGTAATTTGATAGGCACTTCAACTGTACGCATTTACGTACGCTTGGAGTTGGAGTTTGTCAAGCCCGTCAGTGTCCTCTGCTTTAGCGGGACTAGCCGCTTCCTCGACTAATTTGCCGGCAAAACAACGATGTTAGCATCATCGTACCGGCACCGGACTTCCCTAGAACCCACTGTTTGTCTCTTTCATACCACGTGGAGTTTGGCATTGTAATTGTTTTGCGACGAGCCGAGCGGCTGCTTGAACAGCGCCTTGCACTTCGTGTCCTGGTTATAGGGCCCTAACCAAGACGCAATGCCATAAGCGTGTGGCCCTGAACATGCGTGATGCCGAGAGCCGAAACGAAAGTGAATGACAGAGAAACTTTACGTTTTACTGTTTTTAGATTAAATCGTGTATATGGGAATTTGATTTGAGATATTTCAAATGGAGGTCGCAATTCCAATGATAGAAGTCTGACAGTCACATAAAATTGGACTTTTTGCGCAACACGTGGTAATGACGAAAACTGGTCACCGGGTAATGATTTTTTTTTGCCAGTGGCAAGGGCACCGGAACCCAACGGCAGCGTCCGAATAACGGACGCTGAGAGGGGCTAGATTAGGGCCTGTCATTGCATGAAAATAAAGACCTGCGGCCCTGGCCCTAGAGGTCAGTCCACCGTAGGGGTCGAGGGTCATTATTTTCATATATTGGCTTCATCAGAAGTAATTGCTTTATTATACCAAAAACCATGTCTTGGAAATATATGCTTACCTTTTTGGTCGGTTTACTGTCTCTATACTTAGCAAATCATTAGCCAAAAGATCGGCGAAGAGCGCAGCCTCAATGTTGGTTTACAACCAGGGGACTGACACTGTCAATATATGTCACATGACGAGTCATTATTGATCTGTGCCGAGTCAATATTTGTAGGTCAACATTCACTGATCGTAAAATGCAATACAAACCAAGTCACAAAACTAGAAGTGATCAGTCAAAAATAATGTTTCAACTATGTAATTCCAACAATCTTTAATATTAGAGGTATAATAATCTAATATAAGATCTACTGGATGAATTTTCCATCACTCTGGTATGCAGATACACACTCCCTGTGTCGATCAAAATATATATAAACTGAGTGTGCATGCGCACCATTGTTTTAGGCCCAATGCAGTCATGGGGTGTTAGACCGAAGTTTAAGATGTTACAATCTCTGACATTTGGAGAAATGCATGTTACAGAATGGGGTTAGATCAGGGGTTCAAATCTTGACTAAATGTAACTGGTTCATAAAATGTTCATAAAATTACTATATAGCTTCATCAAGTATTGAAGTTATATTTTGAGGGACTGGAAGAAAACTGTCAGATGCGACTTCTCCAACACAAAATTTACCTTCTCGGGCATAGCCTGCTAGTTCAAAACTTGTTGAATTGCTTAAATGCCCTGCAGTAGCCTTGGTTATTAGCCTCATGATTAATAAAGAGAGTGTGGTACCTTAAGTGGTTCCTTGTCCATACATATATCTAGGGTAATTATTCTTGTTGTACAGCCATCTAGTGGCCATTATTTGACTGCAGTGTAAGATTATTAGATGCGCCATCTAGTGGCCATTATTTGACTGCAGTGTAAGATTATTAGATGCGCAAGACCCATGGCTTTTGCAAGGATTCATTCGCATATGCCAGTTTATTATGGAGTATATGTGGAAAATCTGATATACTTATTGGCTTGAGCCAGAAAGTGGGACAACATACACCCAGAAATTTTGGAGAAGATATATCTTGTAGATTTATTATAAACTTTTATATTTAACTCTACCTCTATTTGCACTTGCAGTATTTCCCTAATGGTTTTGCTTTTGCCACTGGATCGGATGATGCCACATGCCGATTGTTCGACATCCGAGCCGACCAGGAGATTGGAATGTACTCTCACGACAATATTATCTGTGGTATCACATCCGTGGCCTTTTCCAAGAGTGGCCGTCTACTTCTTGGTGGCTATGATGATTTCAACTGTAATGTGTGGGATGTCCTCAAACAAGAACGTGCAGGTTGGTATCGTATGTTTTTCATCACAGTTCCAAAATTCTGTTGTGGCAGTTGAAACCTTTGAAGTTTAATTAATTGTTGAGTGTTGGTTATGCAAGTGGTTGGAAGGGCGGCGGGGTAAATGACCTACATTAATTTAGCTTGATGTGAAGCAAAGGATATTTTCTATCATTATGAAGGAGTTGCTCAAGTTAAGGTTTAGGTATTACGGTAACCTAGGAAAATCCAAGTGAACTAGGATTAGAGCAGTCTGGAATTTGAACATGCATGATGAATATATGTTGGTACAGGGGTATAGGGTCATAAATCCCAGATTTTTAGCTTGTATACTTTATGGATGTTCCCTTGGTGACTGATCATAATTCAAGGTAAACTTTGAGATGATTAAATGTTAAAAAGGTGATTGAATTATTAGAGTTCACTGTACAACCAAAAATCAGTTTCTGAAAAATGCATGGCTGCTTTGATGACAAACCTGCCAGACCACCTCCATTCTGACAGATACTGCTATTGTGATATCCATTAAGGAAGTGGCAAAAAAACAAAAACAAAAAAAACTTGCAAATAATTGATCAGAGCAAGTCAGCATTGCTTAAAATATATAAAGCAGTGTCATTTCAATTCTGGTCCATTATTTTGGATTTGTATTTAAGAGACAGGAAGTTTAAAGATACATGTATTGGTCTTAATAACAAGAGCACAGGAAGAACTTTGTGTAAATATATGTGCCTATTATTTGCCAATTTCTCATTAGGCATTGAAATGATTTTTAGAGAGAAAAAATAAATTGGTCGGTCGGATTCGAACCCACGACCCCGGCTTATCGCGCCGATGCTCTACCGACTACAGAGGTCAGTGGTGGGCTATACGCCATACCAAATATCATTTCTTCATGAGGCATTGTTCTGGTTTTGCAGGAGTTCTGGCTGGACACGACAACAGAGTGAGTTGTCTAGGAGTTACTGAAGATGGCATGGCAGTATGCACAGGGTCTTGGGACAGTTTCTTGAAGATTTGGAATTGAAGACCGAAGATGAACTTAAACAACACATGTTTTCCCTTTTTCATTTTTTTGTGTTTTTATTTTATTTTTTTTTAACTTCTCATCTACATCGGCTATCATTTCTCACCACGTCGTACTTACGACACGACGCAGCCGGCAGTCAAAGTACATGTTTGGAATGAGTTCCTCTCTATCCAGAGACGCATTGGATTTGATAAGGCCTTGTACCATGAACTCCTTGTATTGAATACAATGGCCAGCCTTCAAATCATGATTACAAAAAGACGTGCCGATCAGCCAATGACAACAAAGAATTGAAATTGAAATTTGTTTAGTAAAAAAATTTCAGACAATATTAATACTGACCAGCCTGGGTTTTAGCCGTGCTGTGTTATGGCACTCTGAAAGGTAAATTTTCTGGAAGGCTCCTTTGCTAGAACTCTACATATATACAGACCTATATATGTTGTGAATCGATGGCATAATCCTGGATGTGATATACGGCTGGAGATAAATGCCTGGGCACTGAGCTGGAAATTCAGAATGTCGTCTGCAATCCCCATATCTTACCATCATCATCAGTCACCTATGACAGAATGTTGTGTCGCGCCTTGGTGAGTTTTGTTTTATCGTCCGGTTTTGCTGGAGCAAGCTGATAGACTTGTCCACGATTGGCATTCGCAAAATGGGTGTGTTACGGGGTGAGATCCATTCAGTCTGTGTTGGATTGCCATTGCCGGAGGTGCAAGGGTGTTGTCCTGATATCTGCTCTAGCCATCGACTCGGATTGCTGGGGAAGAGAAGCAATCTATCAAAACATCGTCCTTGGCAGTTTTCGGTTAACTTTTTGTGAACAAATCTGGCGTGTCTCGTGTAGCAAGGTCGAGAAATACTCGGCTGTCATATTTAACAGGAAATATAAAAACAAAAAAAAAAAAAAAAAAAAAACAGCAAACAAAATAACAACCCTAACTGTTTGTGTTGCGAATATCTCCTAATGTTTTTAGAAAGCCCCACAGTGTTAGTTTTTCTTTTCTTAATTAAATGTATCATCATTAAAGTGTTGCTTCTACATTTTGATTTTAATTTCATGGCTATTTGACAATTTGGTTCAATGCCAGTGTACAGAGCAAGACTTGATTGTTTCACTTTCCGTCAAATATTGGGGGTGACTCGGCTCAAAAACACTTTCAGAGGGTCTAACACTCTGAACAATTGTTTTGAGTTTCAGATAAATAATCGCGTGATCATTTTGACATAAACATATGAAATTGATGAAAATACCAGGAAAACGGTGTAGCATGCAACAATGTATCTATAGTGGATGTCTGTGGTAGCCATGTGTAGTTTGATAGAAAATGGGAATGTGGTGATGCAACTCTGGCACAAATAGAATATTCTCAAAATAAAAATACAACACACCATTGAAGGTTTGTTCCAATTTTTAAAAAAAACTTGTGCAATGATTTTTCTCTACGTGCGCATTCAGTTTTCCTTGCACTTTGCAGCCGCCAGGTGTATAAACTAGTCATGATTTGAAATATGCAGAGGATAGCGATTTATACTCCATACAACTGTTGGTTAAATCGGTCAGTGCCCTTCTTCATTATTAAAAGTAGTAATAATGATGATTTGTAGAATCCAAAAAATCTGATGAATATGCAAATTAATCAAAGGGTGAATAATTTTCCAGTGAGGGTGGACAATTATTTTTTCAGTGCTGATCTATAACATAGTTCTTTGGAGATTCACCTGTGTGTAGTTTATGAAACCATTTTATGTGCGCTACAGATTATCTGGGACCATCGATGCGCTGGTCTCGAATTTTTCTGCATTCTGTCAGTTGAATGAAACAGGGAAGGGATTTGTGTTCCAATGTAAATGTATCGCGTGTGATGTTCGTTTCCTTCGATCTTGGACCATTGTGGTGGCACAATGGTTTGTATTTTCACTGGGGGAACAAAACAAGTCTGTCTGACCCAAGTTGCAATGTAAACAATTAAAATGGGGGGTTTTGTGATGAAATCTTGTGGTACTGGTGATTTCTAGGTACCATTAATCTGTAGTGGAGTCTTTGAACATTTACAAATTCATATTTCATGTAGTGGCTTGTTCTTTTGCACTCGGACTATATGTACATGGACCGGCCTGATGTTTTCATATTTATGAGGGTTGATCCGCTCGTACATAATAACGTTATACACGAAATCGTAATACATACAATGACTCGATTGGCTTGTGTATTTGTGTGTGTGGGTACATGTGGATATTTTTGCCTCTGTTTACTTTCGTAATGTAGACCTGACCCACAGTTGTAATTTTGTAAATTTTAGCTATAGCAGGTGTACTGGTGCCGGATCACAAATCTGATCAAATCGTAAATGCAGAATTGTTTTCTCGCCACCATCATATGTTCTTCTGTTCTCTCATACTGAACTAAAAGCAGTCATTATAACCTATTTTGTGTTCCGGTATGTATAAATATGTATTCCCGAGGCTCTGCCCTCTCATTTAATATTATATATTTTCTGTGGCATATAGGTTTGCTGCTGCCATGAGTATTGTATGAATGGAAGTTTTAATTCGTGAGACTTTGTAGATAAGAATGGTGCACTACGTCCATCTCTCCTCCACAGTCACCTTGACCCCAATATATACTGATTCCATGAATGAGTTGAATCAGCCCCTTCAGTATTGGATACCACTGGAAAGAATAAATATCACATCTCTAGTAACCTCAAATGGGACATGTCCCTTTCCAAAACATGGAGTGTACAAAATCTCACATACTACCCTTCCCTTTGAATTCCCCTCCAAAATCCGAATCATAGGACTATAAGCTTGATCAGGTTGATTCTTGGTCCTGATATATTGTTTCGCTGTTTACCACACCATCAGTGGTCATCAGGCATTGGTATACGACATGTGCAATCAGTTGACTTCCCGCCTTGTCATCCACATTGTAATTATTACATTTCGATTACATCACTGAAACTGTCCGGACTAGTGCCCAATAAATTTCAAGTGTTTGAGAAATACAGTACTGTTGTATATGGCACCAACCAAGCTTTGTTGCAATTCAGATATTGTTGATGGTGCAGAAGTACTGTTTGTCATGGCCCATGAGTCTCTTATATAATACACTACCCAGTAGCGATGTACAATACCCAGTAGCTTTTGTCATTGAGCACTGATCTGCAGTAAGATTTGGTCACCATTTTGAAGGATTATAATTGGCAACATATTTACAGGATTGTACTGTGCAGGATAGTGTTGGCAACATAGTTGAAAGATAGTTGGCAATGCAGTACAAGGATTTGATTGACACTGGTCTTGTGGGCCAATGGGGTTGCTGATCATCATTAAGAAATCACTAATTAGCCATCGCAAACTGGATCTGGATAACTAACCTTGGCCTGTTGTCCTGCTAATTCCCGTGATGGTAGTATTCAGGAGTTGATCAATTTTCCTTGTATGGATAGATTCACATTATCCCAAAGGAGCAGCTTGAAGATAATAATGTTGGCCAGTTTATACATGTAATGTGAGAGTTATTGATTCATCGAATACACTATCATCTCTAATGGATATACAGTATATGAGGGATGAACATCAAATCTTGACTATATGCAACCTTGTTCAGCCGGCCGTGTTGGGGATGCAGCCTGTCCTATCTGATCCTGATCTCTATTGCGGGAAGGTACCAAACCTACAATCTTTGCAGGCTTTTCGTTGGGGTGCTAAGCAAGTCAAAAACAATCGAGCCAATCTGCAATTCCGGCTTTTATCTGAGCAATGCTGCTCTCCCCTTGTTCAGTGTACCATTGTCTTGCAGTATGAGAGTGGTTTTGTATACATGTGTGTGTTTCTTGTAGTCAGATTCCCTGTACAGAATATTGAATAATAATCCATGTGACGCGATATTAAATAAGAATTTATTTAAAAACTGTTTCCTAGTAAAAACAATGTATGTACTGTACGATGTATTTGAAAAACAAACAATACGACAATGAAATTGGAGTTGATCTACATTGAATGTCAAAAGATTTTAATCGCTAATTTATTTTGATGAACTCCCGAGATGAACATAAACGTGGAGCTCGCATCTTCATGGAGTCCTTGTCAGTGAATATCACAAACATACATGTGTATATGCTAGAACTTCAGATATGTTTATTTACTGTACCTAGCAACTGGCATTGCCCATTCTGTGGGAGGGAGGCCAGGTAACCTAGCCACAGGCATATCCCATTCTTCAGGAGGGATGCCAGGTAATGTATACATTCAGCACATGCCATGTTGGCAACAATGATTGCAGTCTCACTATTTAGGCTTATGGACATTTGTGACACTACAGTCTGTCTTGTGTATCTGTAATTTTCATTGGGTCAAATAAAGCTATTTGTCTTTACCAAATCTAAGGTGTTTGTTCTCTGCTTTCTTCCATAGTCGATCCGTGTTCTTATTTCTGGTGAACATCGTGAATAATGTTACTCGTGTGTCGATTGATCAGGGACTTGAATTATTTTAGACAAATTGTGGATTTCAGGAGAAGACTCTGCAACTGATTGACATTCAGATGGAGAAATAACTTAAATCTGCAGAGTTTGACTCTTTGATCGATTGCTTATTTTTTTTAATTTCTTGTAATGTACGTGTGGCCATCCATCCATCAACAGTTTCTTGTACCGTGCTGATGTGCACTGTGACATTTCCAAGTAGTCCAGTTCAAATTGAATTATGAATGGCTACTTTCAAGGAGCATGTCTTACTATTAACATGTGTACTTTACAACTCGTAATATTCACCATTCAACCAATTACTACCCATTTCAAGACTGGAGCTGTAGCACCAAACGTGACTGTCATTAGTCAAGCCTTAACACAGTTACCCGAGAGCTGAGGGGTTTCAGACACGCAAGTTGTATTTACGAGTTTCGATGATTATTGATCTTTATCCCTTCAGTCAATAAATTCTTGTCCGGACTATCTTGGTTATTACTTCATGGATAATTTTGAAACTTACATTGAACATGCATAGTACCCCGCAGATGTGCACTGTCCGGCTTTTTACGTGTTTCAATGATTTCCCACAGAGTTGTGGTCCTTTATCCTGTCCGTCAATGATTTCTTTTCCAGTCCATATCTCGGTTCCTATTTGATGGACAACTTCGAAACTTGCATCGAAGAAGCATAGTACCTTGCAGACGTGCACTTTTTTTTTTAGCATCTTGAGTTATGGCCCCATATCCAATCGGTCAACAATTTACTTTTCTGTCCATGTCTTGGGTCTTTAATGCACAACTTCAAAACATGCATGCAAGTGTTAGTACTTTGCAGATGTTCAGTCAGAACTTTGCCATATAAATTGACCTTGGAAAAAAATAGACCAAGGTTAGTTATTTTACATCAAGATCTAATCGATAAGTATATGCATCTTTGGTATAAATTAGAAAGGCTGGCTACAGGGCCTTCATGTTTAAGTGATGATTGAGGTATCGCCAAGACCTGAACATTTGCGCTGAATATGGTCAGTGGAAAAACAGGCAACGAGATAACGCATTGCTGACATCGCCAGCTGGGTCACCATGGTTATGTCAGTTGTACATGCTGTAGCAAAATTAAGCTTAAGACTTCTTATAACCGACATGAAAATGTGCTCCAGATCAAAGGAAATATCAACTTTTCAATTAAATCAGTAGCAAAATATTTATGGAACATGCAGTCAATTAGATAATAATGTCCTCTTAATTTGAGGGTTGGTAGGCCATGTTTGGCCAGTAAATCGTGTGTGATTATTCCTCAGCGGGTGTCGCGGAATAAACTTGAAGGCCCATAATCATTGAAGAGATATGCTAATAGCATCAGAACTATTTTTAACATGAATTTGACCTTAAAATTGGTCAGCTTTAATAGCTTCTGGCCCATTGCCAGCTGCAACTGTTTCATGAATGAGGAGAGGCTGGCTGTAGTCTTAAGAGATATTGTGTGAACATCAAATATGGACAGACAGATGGCGCTGATGATGACGGTACCCCTTTGGCTGAAGGAATATGAATACAGGTCGGCTTGTTCCAATATCTCTCAGACTTTCATACATTGATGGTCTTCGCGATGGCATCCATAATCTTGCAACCTCAACAGCACAATTAGCTACTATGCTAGACCTTTAATTCTATGGCCATGTTAAAGTTGTAGGAGTGGGCTAGAGACACCCACACTGCTCAAATTGAAGTGTCCAGGCTTTGCACTGGTAATGCTTGTATTGGAGAAGACCCCACTGTGCAAGTATGGTTGCAAGGACCATATGAAAATATTGTTACAAAGCTGGTTCATTCACATTTCAAAGCTACGTATTCCCTGTAAAGACTGCACTTGGTGTTATGGCTCTGCTTAACAGGAGTGATGTGTAACCCAGGTTGACTGTGACATCATACAGCTGTCCGGACTAATGGTCCAACCCACATTAACTATGACACCAATGGAGCTGCCTAGCTTAACATGACTGATGATCCAACCCACATTAACTGTGGCACCATGGAGCTGCCCAGCTTAACAGGACTGATGATCCAACCCACATTAACTGTAGCACCATGGAGTTGCCCAGCTTAACAGGACTAATGGTCCAACCCACATTAACTATGACACCAATGGAGCTGCCTAGCTTAACAGGACTGATGATCCAACCCACATTAACTGTAGCACCATGGAGCTGCCCAGCTTAACAGGACTGATGATCCAACCCACATTAACTGTGGCACCATGGAGTTGCCCAGCTTAACAGGACTGATGGTCCAACCCACATTAACTGTGGCACCATGGAGCTGCCCAGCTTAACAGGACTGATGGTCCAACCCACATTAACTGTGGCACCATGGAGCTGCCCAGCTTAACAGGACTGATGATCCAACCCACATTAACTGTGACACCATGGAGTTGCCCAGCATAACAGGACTGATGATCCAACCCACATTAACTGAGGCACCATGGAGCTGCCCAGCTTAGCAGGACTGATGGTCCAACCCACATTAACTGTGACACCATGGAGTTGCCCAGCATAACAGGACTGATGGTCCAACCCACATTAACTGTGACACCATGGAGCTGCCCAGCTTAACAGGACTGATGGTCCAACCCACATTAACTGTGACACCATGGAGCTGCCCAGCTTAACAGGACTGATGATCCAACCCACATTAACTGTGACACCATGGAGCTGCCCAGCTTAACAGGACTGATGGTCCAACCCACATTAACTGTGACACCATGGAGCTGCCCAGCTTAACAGGCCTAATGGTCCAACCCACATTAACTGTGGCACCATGGAGCTGCCCAGCTTAACAGGACTGATGGTCCAACCCACATTAACTGTAGCACCATGGAGCTGCCCAGCTTAACAGGACTGATGATCCAACCCACCTTAACTGTGACACCATGGAGTTGCCCAGCATAACAGGACTGATGATCCAACCCACATTAACTGAGGCACCATGGAGCTGCCCAGCTTAGCAGGACTGATGGTCCAACCCACATTAACTGTGACACCATGGAGTTGCCCAGCATAACAGGACTGATGGTCCAACCCACATTAACTGTGACACCATGGAGCTACCCAGCTTAACAGGACTGATGGTCCAACCCACATTAACTGTGACACCATGGAGCTGCCCAGCTTAACAGGACTGATGATCCAACCCACATTAACTGTGACACCATGGAGCTGCCCAGCTTAACAGGACTGATGGTCCAACCCACATTAACTGTGACACCATGGAGCTGCCCAGCTTAACAGGCCTAATGGTCCAACCCACATTAACTGTGGCACCATGGAGCTGCCCAGCTTAACAGGACTGATGGTCCAACCCACATTAACTGTAGCACCATGGAGCTGCCCAGCTTAACAGGACTGATGATCCAACCCACCTTAACTGTGACACCATGGAGTTGCCCAGCATAACAGGACTGATGATCCAACCCACATTAACTGAGGCACCATGGAGCTGCCCAGCTTAGCAGGACTGATGGTCCAACCCACATTAACTGTGACACCATGGAGTTGCCCAGCATAACAGGACTGATGGTCCAACCCACATTAACTGTGACACCATGGAGCTACCCAGCTTAACAGGACTGATGGTCCAACCCACATTAACTGTGACACCATGGAGCTGCCCAGCTTAGCAGGACTGACGGTCCAACCCACATTAACTGTGACACATGGAGCTGCCCAGCTTAACAGGACTGATGGTCCAACCCACATTAACTGTGACACCATGGAGCTACCCAGCTTAACAGGACTGAGGGTCCAACTCGCATTAACTGACACCATGGAGCTGCGCAGGTTAACAGGACTGATAGTCCAACCCACATTAACTGTGACACCATGGAGCTGCCCAGCTTAACAGGACTGATGGTCCAACCCACATTAACTGTGACACCATGGAGCTGTCCAGCTTAACAGGACTAATGGGCTAACTCACATAAACTAGGACATCATACAGCTGCATAATTTAATATGACTATTGGTATAACCCACATTAACTACGACTCCATGAAGCTGTCCAGCTTAGCAAGACTGATGAAGTGACCCACATTGACTATGACACCATTGTGCTGTCCAGTGTAACAGGACTGATGGTCTAATCCAGTGAACTTTGTCTCTGCTGATCCGAAATGACAAAACCAAGGGAACTGAAACTTCAAAAGTCGACCACAAAGTATTTCATTTAGGTAAAGCTAATTATTCTAATTTTTATTTGGTAGTTTTTGAGAGAATAATCGGAAAATAAAAACTAGAGCTATTTAAATGTCAAAATAGGCGGTTGGAATAATTCCACTAACTCTTTGATGTTTCATCTCATGGCGAAGAGCCACACAATTTGTCCAGTCTCACACAATTCGCTGAACAATGATCTCTGAAGAAATAGTGTAATTGTACATGTACATGTATATATTGAAAAAAAAAACTTCTAACAGATGGGACAAATTCCTTATTTATTGTGAAACCGATTTAATGATATGATAAATAATGTCTTCTCTGCATGTTACCAATATTTGTGAAATATTTTACTTTTTCAGCAGGTGATTATAGAAAGCATATCCATCAGCAGTAAATGACAAAAACTCAGTATTGGGATACAATGTAAAAGTCTTATTATCAGATGGACTGGAGCTATGCTGGGATTCATCCTCTCATAGCATCATATTATACACATGTACCTCCTGCTGTCAGTTAGTACACCCCCAGTTTGTGTAGTGTAGAGTAAACACTGAATTACTCTGATCATGGAGTTTACAAATGCTCCCAACAAGTACATGTAGGTCAATTATATTTAAACAGGATGCCAGCAATTGGCCCAAAACAGTGAATGGAGCTACTGACCTGGGTCATGCATGTGTATAGAGGGTCTGCTGGAGGGGATGTGTGTGTGTAAATCCCCAAGTTACATACTGTGAATACAATTCCTGCAAGAGTGGAAGCATAGAAAACTAGATTTTCTTGCCACCATGGTAAACTTATGATAAGTATGGCTTAAATTATTTTCTTCTTCATAAATTAAGTGTGCTGGATAAAGTTTTTATCAGCCAGCGATTTATGACATCCTATTAGGAAAACTCTCTACTGCAACCCCAGAATGGTATCCATATTGTACTCATGCTCTAAAACAGCAAAACTCTGAGAAAATGACATCTGAGCATACATAAGAATATCAGGAAATATTTAACTTCACTAATATAGACCTGGTGGTGCAAAATCTAGTCAAAATAGTTTACTAAACTATCTGCAGTATCTGAGTAACTTGAGGACTCTTTTTTTCTGCTCTTCCTCTCAAAGCCTAAAGCAGTTCAATAAACAACCAGTCACCCTGGCAACGGCACTACTTGTGCTCAAGTTTTCTCTCAGTATTAGAACAGGACCATTAGACCCTACGGGTCTACATCGCCCCGTAATTACTATAACACAAGCAACTGGCAATGGGTCATAAGTCAAGTGGAGAGAGCTGATCTGACCTATTTTATCTAGGTCAAGGTCAAATTGAGTATTGGTGAAAAAATTTGAAGGATCACATCCATTCATACTACATGTGCAGCTGGTAATTGAAGAGAAGCCTTTTCTAATTGATCGACCTTGACCCATTTTTATCAAGGTCAGATTCAAGTTATTGCAGGGATCATGGCTCAGCTCTTGAAATTTACAGTACATCTGCAATTAGAAGCCTATTCCTCGACTTCTTTCATCAAGGTCAAATTCTAGTCAATACAATATGTTTTAACAGGTTGGGCATGCTCAGGCATATATTGAAGCCTGTAAGGCTAATGTTTTTAGATAGTAGTGAACATTAAATTACGTACACATCCTTAATATGAGACACGCCCACTTTATATTGCCTCAATAACCTTTATCCGTGTGAACACAACTACATTATGATGTCAACCTATGCAATTGAGCCCTGGTGGATGAATCAACTATTAAGGAGTTTCATATGGAGAGAATTTAACAGTTATTTCAAGTATTATCAATATCAATGGTAGTCATTTTGTAGAGTTCCGTTTATACACACAAGAAAATTCATGCAGAGCAAACTATTGATATTTGACAAGCGTCAAATTAGACTTGGACAGACTTTAGAAGAGCATGTATTACAGACACTAACTATTTAAGATCATGTGACACTAAATGGAAGGGTTCCATCCACGTTTTTAAGCAAATTAATTTGCTGAAAATTCCCATTCCTTAATCTACATACTCTAGGGTTAAAAAGAGTTCCATTGAACCCAAAATACACCCGTAAAAAAATACAGTCGATAAACAACATTTTCATCTCCTGAATGTTGTTATAGACAAAGGTTAACAATACAAATGCACCTATCTGGACTGTTGCATTCACGAGGACAGTGGGTGCGAAATATAAGGATTTCATATCAAGTCAAGGGGAATAACTAAAGAAAATGTCGAATGGGGTCGAAATAACAGTAGATGCCAAATAAAAGGATTTCAGACTAAAATCAAGGGGAGTAACTGAAGAAAACGTAGAATCGGCTCAGAAACAATTTGTGCACATCTAAACATGGTACCAATCATATGTACCAAATTTCAAAAGAATCCATCGAAACCCCTGGGACGAGTTTCGTTCACGAGGACTGTAGGTGCCAAATAAGAGGACTCCAGACTAAAATCAAGGGGATAACTCAAGAAAAGGTTGAATTGGTTCGAAAAAAGTTCATGCGCATCTTCACATGATACTGATCATGTGTATCAAATTTCAGAAGAATCCATTGAAAACTCTGGGACGAGTTGCATTCACGAAGACAGTAGGTGCCAAATACAAGGATTTCAGACCAAAATCAAGGGGAGTAACTCACGAAAACGTTGAATCGGGCCGAAAAAGGTTCGTGCACATCTACACATGGTACCGATCATGTGTACCAAATTTCAGAAGAATCCATTGAAAACTCTGGGACGAGTTGCATTGACGAAGACAGGTGCCAAATACAAGGATTTCAAACCAAAATCAAGGGGAGTAACTCAGGAAAAGTCGAATCGGGCCAAAAAAAGGTCGTGCACATCTACACATGGTACCGATCATGTGCACCAAATATCAAAATAATCCATTGAAAACTCTAGGATGAGTTGCATTGACGAGAAAAAGTTAACAGACGGACGACGCCCTACCATAATACGTCCCGTCAAAATTTGACGGGCGTGACGGGCCTATAAAAAAGAAAGAAAATATATACTCAAACAAATCTTTTTATCAATGAACTTTATTACTGAGTATAAAAATATACATGTCCATAGAGAATTGAATAATGAAATGGTGAGAAATCACGGACTGTTGAGATAAATGTCCAAGAGAAATAGATAAGAGTAAAGGTATTGGGAATGATGAGATGACTTCTATAGGAATACATGATACAAGTAATGTTTTAAACATATAATGGTGGTCAGTGACTTTGAAACAGCTGATGGTTAATAAATGATACCAGGATGACCGTGATAGAGAAAAAACATGGGCTAGAAGATACTGAAATCAGAACATTAAAAAATATTTACAATAAAATCACTGGGTTTAAATGGAAATATGTACAAATTCCAACACCAAAATATAAAAGATGCCACAGATGTCATTAAAACCTAAACAATAATGAATGTACATCTGACATAACAGACTCAATACAATATTCATTAACATATGCAAAAATGGAGCCATTTTGAAAACTGAGATATCTCGGGTAATTAGTATCAATTTCTGCAAGATGTATTCACATTTAACTTTCATCCAACACACGTCTAATAACTGCTGTCTGTTCATCTTTCGTTGTGGATTGGACATCTCATTTTAATTCATCAAACTGATGAAAATCTTGAAGTTTGTATCATTAGGTTAGACTAGCTAGACGGCATTGGCACTCGCCTAACAGCCTACACCCCAAACACTCTTGCTCAGTCCCTACACACACAAGAAAAAATGAAAGGCGCCACACAGTGGATCATGGGTGTGACTAATTATTTAAGTTTCATAGGCTGAGTATTTGAATTTCAAGATCAGCTCATCTCTTATGATGCAACACTAGATTTGTTTTGAATCGGGTTGAACACGACATACCAATCTTACTGTGCAACTACGTCACATCATGTGTTATAAGCAGGGAGGTGGTGGCCAATACATTCTAGCTTGGCTAATGTATAATGCAGACTTCTAGTTCATTTGTTTCTGGTAGTATTAAATACTCCATATTACATTATCATACATTTGTGACGACATAATTGAACTAAGTATAAGACAAACACTTCACAAAATGACCCACTTACATGGTGTACATGAAGATGATATGGAAGCTCTTAATGTAGACAGTCATGATACTTCTTTAATTTGAGTATAAAATATGCATATGTACAGGTCAGAAATCAGAACTGAAGTTGACATTTGAAAAATTGATGATGTTGGAGAACTAAAATCGAATGAAAGTGTGTCTTGTGAACAGATGAAGCAGTGTGAGTAGCCATACGCAAGGATGATGACAATGATGATGTATAAGTCATATATACAGATGAATGAGGACCAACAATTGAATACAATATAATAATGGTAAGCAGAAATGTTCAACTTTACTGGACAAGCAGTGGCAGTGATGTGGATGATTGGTTCAAAACCTTTAGAAAATATTAAAATTATCATCATGACGACTTTATAAAACTAGCATTAAAAACAGCACCTTAAATTTTGGCTATCTCCTTCAACCATTGACGTAATAATAAAATGACCAGTTCACAAAAACTTTACATACCGGTACATAATCATGTACATGGAATCCTCATATTAACATTACAACAAGAACTTCAACATGTCAATCAAACCAGACAAAGTCTGACCCAGACAAAATGGCATCATTATTAATGGGGAATAGTTTTTTTGAGGTCATCCATTTGAACTACAAGCATGGGCAAATCTGTTTTGTTTTCTAGCCCGAGCTTGAATTGTTTTGAAATGTGTATCTCAACCCATTATAGTTTGCATAATGTTAAGTAAATATTCATAATTTTGACCAAGATAAGATTTATCATGCTTGAATTCATCAGGTATGTGGTGTTCAGTGGCAGAAAAGTTAGCAACTTATGTTTTGATTGGAACAAACTAAAGTAACATGTAAAAAGATTCTGATTATCATACGACAAAACTAAACCTTTTTCACCTATGCAAAACTTAACCTTTTTCACGTTTTTAATCTCTGTTAGAATCTACACTTAGAAAACAAAAACATATAATTACAGGTAGTTCACAAATAAAAATGGTCCCAAAATCAGTGTTTGTACTACTTGTGTATTTAAAAGAAAAATTGGAAAAATATTATTGCGGGTATTTCATATTTGTATAATATAACTACAATAACCGCAACCAGCTGGTACCAATAACCAATACAATATATAGAAAAGGGTAAAATGATATGGAAGCATACAAACACAGAAATACTTAACACAGCAAGTTTGTGAAACAGAATAATCAACTGCATATTCTGAAAATGTTTCCCTTGCTCAAATAGTGATAACTGCTAGACTGTTCATGTGTGTTGTGAATAATCAAGGTTTATTTGTGTTGTGAATAATCAAGGTTAATGTGTGTTGTGAACAATCAAGGTTCATTTGTGCTGTGAACAATCAAGGTTCATTTGTGCTGTGAACAATCAAGGTTCATTTGTGTTGTGAATAATCAAGGTTCATTTGTGTTGTGAATAATCAAGGTTTATTTGTGTGGTTATTAATCAAGGTTTATTTGTGTTGTGAATAATAAAGGTTCATTTGTTTTGTGAATAATAAAGGTTCATTTGTGTTGTTAATAATGTTCTTTTGTGTTGTTAATAATGTTCTTTTGTGTTGTGAATAATCAATGTTCAGTTGTGTTGTGAATAATGAAGGTTCATTTGTGTTGAGAATAATCAAGGTTCATTTGTGTTGTGAATAATAAAGGTTCATTTGTGCTGTTAATAATCAAGGTTTATTTTGTGTTGTGAATAATCTAGGTTCATTTGTTTTGTGAATAATCAAGGTTCATTTGTGTTGTGAATAATCAAGATTTATTGTGTTGTTAATAATCAAGGTTCATTTGAATTGTGAATAATCAATGTTCATTTGTGCTATACATAATCAAGGTTCATTTGTTCTTGTGAATGGCTGTTCTTCTGGTACATACTGCATGTCATACATGTACTTCAGAATATTTACATAGGCAAACTTTCAATACTAAGTGGTACTGTGGGTTGGTACTTAGGCCCTACTGTTAACTCTCCAGTAATGCACATTAACTGGAGTTGATACTGTTAAATCTCGAGTACTGCATATTAACGAGGGTTGGTACTTCTTGTCAACTCTCCAGTATTGCACATTAACCAATTTTGGAACTGTTAACTCTCTCATACTGAAACTACCGGTACTGTCCATTCTTTGCAGTACTGATCAGTCAATGGGCATTTACTGCCCAGTGCTGCACAGTATTTAGCTGAGCACAACTGTCAACGGGTCCTTCCTTGCTGTTCCCTGTTGTTTCTGAAAATTTTCCATTTCTGAAAATGGAAACACTGTGAAATCATGAAATTTGAATTTGAGCCATTTACATGTAGTCCGACCCATGTACAGTTTGTCCCTGTCACAAGAGTTTATAACAGGCAGACAGAGTGACTGTCATCAATTGTACAGGTTTGACGTTGGTTCAATCAAGTCATCACCTATTTGAATGTGAATGTCATACGTACCCAGGTTATTGGACTTACATATTACATGTCTTATTTTGAAAGAAGCTGATGTTTCCCCGCTTGTGCTTCAAGAAAACTTCAAAAGGAATTTCTGAGACAGCTAAGGGTACAACTTGAGAGATTTTCTCCAATTTGCACACAATAACGTGAGAAGTCAGTATCATGTGAACACATATAAGTATATAAAGATACAAATTGTAAAATAACTCAGATCAAAAGCTAAAAAAAGAAAACAAGACTAAAAATAAAATGCAACATATTGTGAAACAAATATCTAAGTTGATATACTTGATCGCAGCAAGTCACGCAAACCAGGCTGTGATTCGACAAGAAAGTAAATTTGGATATTCTATACAAACAAATAAACAATAAAACAGCATTGGTTGCAACAGTTTGGCAGTGTCTACGTGATAACAAATCATCCCCACGAGAGTAAATTGGAATATACCAGCTTTTCCTGAAGTCAGACTTATCGTATGCTCTGATTAGCCAGTCCATTACACTGAGAAGGGAATTTGAACTGCTGTTTGTACAAATGTATATATAACCAGAAACTGCCAATGTCATATTCAATCAAATTTACACATTTCAAAATTTTGTCAGCAAGGCCTCAATTTGAAAATACTGCATTTGCAGGCCATTTCTGGTATCAAGTGTCATAAATTTAAGTTACGTGTAAATGCATATATATGAGCACTAGATATCATATAAATGTTCTGTTACAGTATTGGAAAAACTGTTTGACATCCAATTCACGCAGCTGACTGTTGTCATCCTTGAGTCATCCAAATCTGCACCATTTTGGGTTCATTTCTCTTATGAAAGCATTGCTCGACGTCACATACAGTGATCCATGCATTTCATTGTCAATGTTGTTCTAGACATTTCATTGTCAATATTGTTCTGGACATTTCATTGTCAATAATGTTCTGCACATTTCATTGTCAATATTGTTCTGGACTTTTCATTGTCAATATTTTTACAGTAAATACAGCAGTCCAAAAGTACAGTATATACTTTCTGAGACACTTATGGCAGAATGCACAATCCCCAGGCTTGCTTGTGAAACTAGGGTGCATCCCCCCCAAAAATTCGCAGCTGATTTCAATGGGTCAAATCCTGTCCAAGCAAAGCTGGAAATCACCAGTATTCAAAGATGAATACAAATTGTACAGTCTCCATTTAGTTGCATCAATCAAATGATCTGTTTTATGTTAACTGTGATTTTACTGGCTGCCAATTCCAGGGAAGAAGAAGAAGTAAGGTTTGCGTAGACTGCTCTTATACTCCGACATCTGGGTCATCTGGTCCATTTCTGAGTGTAAACTACGAGACAACTTCTTCGACACCAAATGGTTCACCTGTAACAAGCAAATGGGATCATTAAATTCTGAAATCCAGTCTTACGTGTAGTTTAGTGGTGTAATATTTGTAATCCACATTACCATAAACATAGCTATAGATAACATGAAATAATGTCAGGGTAACATTTAGCCTTCATGTCTTTTGAAACTGAGCTAACGCAGAAATAGCAGTGAACTCTAGTCCGTCACATTGGAGTGGTTCACACAACCCAGGTTTGTATTCTTAAGGTAGGCATCAAATATTTGTCACAAATCAATTCAAATCAAAATTCTTCACTACTGCATGCAAAATGGAAATTGAAGACCTGAAAACCAAAGTATTGAGAGTATTGAGAGCTAAAATATGACACTTACCCTATTGAGCATAGCACAGATATCCTCATTCTTGGCATACTTCATGATAACCTGGACAATTCCTTCGATGTACCAACTCCCCTTGTCACGATTCCGCCAGGCATAGTATCCTGATGTTAACAAACAATGCATATGTGAAGTGACATTCTATGTTATGCAAGCATAATCAATGACTGAGATAGAGAAAATAAATCGACTTCTATCTGTTCTTTACTCTAAATGAGGATTTATTTACTGATCGAGGTATGTGAACAATCATACAAACAACATGACAGCATCTCCAATGATTTGTTTCAAAAATTGAATAGAAGTTACAATCATGATATTGCTCCAAGTGCATGCAATAGGGGGAAGGTACTTCATTTCACAGTATTTAGGTTGTTGGTGATTTAGTCTTCTAACAGTATGGAAATCAGGATACAAGTTACTGAGATCAGAAAGAGTTGTCCTCCGTCACCCGATCTACTTTTAACTGGAATAGCCTGAACTGATATGTACAAAATATATTGAATGTGTGACTCGTGCATCAAGCCTGATAGGAGGGGAGATAACTCAAACTGTCAGGGGGGGAAACTCTTACCCTCTTGGGTGGGATAACAAATCAGCATGTCAGACTGTGAAGGTAGTTTGGCAGCAGGTTCTGATATTGTCTTTCCATCTGTTTCATCACATGAAACCCCTTTGTCAAGAGCTCCTAAAGGGAATAAATGCATCATTTGTAAAATACAAATGAAAGACTACGTCATGATAGATCGAAACTTGGTAATGTGGCAATTATCTAAATTTCAAAATTCTCGTTTCTGCTATTCTCAAAGAGAAGAAATCAACAGTATGTGACAGTACAATAAATAACCGTCCCAGTACCCAAATATTGTTTCATGCATGTCAGGTATTGGAACATTCTCATGGCATCTACTGACAGATACACTCGGATTGCTTTGGGGTTAAAAATGTACAGCACATCTTTTGTGAATTGCTCTCTCTCTCTCAACCAATTATCATCGTCTGTTACTGGATGGAGCAAAGTGGACCCAAAGTGTCACAGGTAAGATGTTGTACAGTACCATGTCCTCTTGTCAAATAATTGAGCAACTAACTCATTTATTCTTTTAGAGGATACTGTATTTTCTATCTCTCGATCTTGTATGCAGATACTTCCTGGGTGCCTTTTTTTCGGCCCAATGCAGTCAGACCATGTTATACCAACAGCCTGGGTGGTTACCAACTCTGTCAATGGGTGAATGGTATTAAAGGTACTACACTATAACCTCCCAATGAGTGATGTCACTTGTGTGAGCTGCCACACTTGAACAGCATGTAGAACAAGAGAGAGGTTATGGATGTGGGTTAAACTCTCTACTGCCAAGGCCTCCAGAATGGTTGAATATTCGCTATAATTTATAAAATTTCTTATAGTTATATCGACATATTTAGTTGATACGGAAAACTTACCTCCCCTGCATGCTTGCACAAAGAAAATTTTGGGTTTACCGACCAACCCGGGACAGTTAGCATTGTCAAACATAGCGAATATCCCCGACATCGGGATCTTCATTCCATCCGTGCCAAAAATGTATCCCTCCTCACCATGACTCAGCAAAACAACAATGGCACAGTTTGCATCATAGTGTGACTCGTCTCGTGAAAAATCTTGAATTTTCAAGACAATATCCTGTTAAAATATGAAATGTCATAAAAATTATCTCTTCTGTACAGCAACTTCAAAACCCGAAAACTAAGACATGATTTTCATCCTCTTTTTGAGTCAATATTCATAGTTATTACTTGACTGTGTGACTGCAAAGTAGGTCAATAAATGTTGTATTGACTCAGTCTATTCTTAGACATTCGAGTCATTTAATAAATCTTTGATTTCAGCCAAGATGTGATTTTGTTGACATGAGAAAACAATAATCACCGAGTACTGCCTTCTCAGATTCACAAAACCATCTATTGACCAAGATTAAAAGACTCTAATTGTATATTGTATTGTGAGTGACTGCACTGAAACTGCGAGAAACACTGTACAAGAATAGTAACAATCAATGCGAGGAAATAGCTAAAAACAGGACAATAATTCAATTTTTATACTTCAACTAGCAATTAAATGATATTAGTACTTTATTTGGGACATTACAGAACAGATTTATGACTAAAGACAGAAGATATTTCATGAAATAGATGTCAGAATCTCTCAGTAACAATGTCTTTCACTTGATCTCGACTCTGAGGCCATCCTTAAAAATAAGTTTGTTGCACGTAACCCGACCGACTGTCCAAAAATCCGCTGACTGGAAACTTTTTTCGCCGATTTTCCGACCGGTCATCTTTTTATTTTATTTTGCAATGTCAGAATTATCTCCCCTATCTCCTCGCTCGTGTAAACGTATGTAAAACGTTCGCCTACCAAAAGCAAGCAGGATTTCACTCTCCAGTAGTCGCGATGTGAGCTTATGTCGCACGTTTTTGAAGGCATATCCTCCATGGCCCAGTCCGTAGGGGAATGCAGTTTTCGTCGACCACGTGTATATGGCGGGAAGTTCCCCCTTCTGTTTTGTGTTTGGGTTTGGACGAGAGGACAATAAACACATCGAGAGGCAACAGCAACACAGGATGGGAAAAATATTTCAAAACGGTTGGTTATTAAAACCTGCCATAAAGAGCTCTGTTGCGAATCGACTTGGAACGTAGACATGTTTAGGACTGTCACCATGCACCACGTGGGTCCGTACACCGACAGATTCTGAGACTGACGATGTTACAACAACAACGATGTTTGGATTTCTACTTTTATCCGAGAAGACTTCAGTGTGCCTAAAATGCAGAGAATCTATACTGCTTTGTTGTTTAACGGAAACTTTATAACCCTCTATGTCGATGAAGCCATGGATATAGTGTCGGTGGCTTCAGCGGTCTTGACAAATTAGATGGTGCCGTCAGCTTAATTTTGACGTTCCGATGTCCGCATCAAATACGCTTGTCAGAATTCCACCTCGGACTAAATTCCACGAAAAGACACAGGTTAGAAACTTAGTGTTTGCCTCATTGTTGTCAGTAAATTAAATTACGATGTATTTCTAATCTGAATAAAGGAAGTACCTAAGTATTCAATAAAAGCACACCATAAATTTGCGACGATGAAGGGTAGTAATGATGTTAATGATTAATTTGAGGTAATTTTCTCAACTCCAAATGGTATAATGAACAACCTTCTGTATAACACTGAGAGGATTTTTTTCTTTCCTGTCACAATTTTGGCAAAAGTTTGTCTGGTGGTGGTATTTTTTTTTTTTTTTGACCAGCTAGTCACTAGTCATTGTCAAGAATGTGTTCAAGGATGTCGATGTCTTCTAAGAAATAAAACAGGTACACAAGCCTGAATTTAAGAATATCTTGCTTTATACCTTGAAGATAAAGTTCTAGTTTTCTATACTGAAATAATTTTGCTGCCAGACAAAAAGAATATTTCAAATGACCTGCTTAGTATCTGAACTAAATCACACTAACCTGATCTAAAAAAAAAAAAAAATTACCTACCTACCGACCCAACTTCCTGAGGTAGGGTCGGGTTACAGCCAACAAACATATTTTTAAGGATGGCCTGATAGCCAGTCTAGATCAGAGCCATTATGGAGAGATGAAACTTCACATACCCTTGCCGTCAAGCCGTCGATGTCATTGTACACCTCAACATCAAAGTTTAATTGAGTAAGAAGGTTTTTCATGTTGTCACGATCAATGTCTGTGCCCTTTCTCGGTCCTCGACCTACGACCTCATTCACATTGATGATGATTGCCTTACCACGTGGAATTCTTGTCATGGGATAGGCCTGGAAAAATGATGTTACAATTACTATTATAACGTTGTCATACATGGGATACGGACAAAACACCCAGGGGACAAAACACCCAAGGACAAAACACCCTAGGACAAAAAACCCAAGGATAAAACACCCTAGGATAAAACACCCAAGGACAAAACACCCAAGGGCAAAACATCCAAAACAGCAAAAATGGACAAAACATTCGAGTCAAAATATAATTGTTCTTTTTTTTTTTGCTGAAATCGTGATTTGGTAATTAATATTTAACTTTTTAATGCTCTTAGTATTTTTCTTTTGTGTAATGGACTGACTGGCCTTCCTCCAACATGACCGTGTCCAAGAAGGTATGGACTACATTCGAAACCACACCCCTGATAGTTTCGATGACCTGGTGGATTACTTCGATGCAACATATGTTTCAGGTAAATAGCATCTTTGGTTTAAAATTTTATACCTCTGAGAATTAATTTTATACTGATAAATTATACGAGAATATTAACATAGTACAACATGTAAATAGACTGGTCAAGCAGTTGGTTTTATTCTGAAGTAAGAAATCTGTTTTGTTTAATTTCATTCAGGTACATGTATGTTAAACTTGCTTTATTATTTTATTGATTTTTTATTATTTTAAACTAGTGCTGTAATATCTTGTTCACTCTAAAGTATTGCATCTTGATAGTGGTATGATAATGATGATTGAATAAAACCTAAAGCTACTTAATCTATTGTATTTGGGTGTTTTGTCCTCTGTTGGTGTTTTGTCCACTAGGTGTTTTGTCCATGGGTGTTTTGTCTAAGGGTCTTTTGTCCTTGGGTGTTTTGTCCCCCTGGGTGTTTTGTCCTACATCCGTCATACATGACGATCCTGTTCTTTTTGTGATACTTTTGTGATATCACAAGAATCTCTTCAGAAACTGATCATAAGATTACCTGCCTGTTCTTCCCGTCTCCTTAAGGGAGTAGAGGACGTTCATTTCCCTGCTCTTATGGGGCTACAACATGGTCATTTGTCAAATTTTTCAAAACAAGCTGAATTTCCTAACAAAAGTACCCAGACATATCAAAATGGAATAAAAATCAACAAAAGACACAACACAACCATTTATGCGTTTTACTGGTGGTTCGATAGTGTGATGGGACGGACCAAAATATTGGCATTTTAAATTCAACGGTTGGAGGGTGCAAAGTGCTCCATAGGTTAAAAATTATTCCCCCGGAATATCCCCAAATTCACTTTTATTCACTTTCAACTAAAACAAAACTTCTGAATGACTGATAAATTGACCTTCAATAATATTCTCTGAATATTCCAACCTACATGTAACACATATAGTCAGCTAAACTTGATTCAGTCTTGGGGGACTGTGACCTTGACCTTTGACAAATTGATGTATGGCTCCTCTTTGCCATGCGAGTAAGGTATACTCAAAGTTTGGTACCAGTCCATACCTTGAAACTAGAGTTATCGCACGGACAACAAATGTTAATGGATGAATGGACAGAACGCAGCCAACATCAACATTGCATTACATGACCTCATCTTCGACAGGCATAGGAAAATGTGACTTTTAATGATTTCCTGATTTTGGGGTCACAGTGACCTTGACCTAAATATTGGTACATGACACATCGTCTTCCCTCAATGTATCAATGGACACAAAAAAAATCATGATTTTTATGAATTTCATGATTTTGGGGGTCACAGTGACCTTGACTTTCGGCCTTGACCTACATTTTGATACGTGACACATCATGTCCTCCTAATGTATCCAGACACAAAAAAAGTAATTTTCAAAGATTTCTTGATTCTGGAGTCACAGTGACATTGACCTTGACCTAAATTTTGGTACATGATAAACCATCTCCCCATAATTTCTCAATGGACACAAAAAACCATGATTTTTAACAATTTCAAGATTTTGGGGTCACAGTGACCTTGACCTACATTTTGGTATGTGACACATCGTGTCCCCCTAATGTATCTACTGACACAACAAATGTTATTTGTAATAATTTCCTGATTTTGGGGTCAGTGACCTTTGACAGGGTTCATGCACAGAAATTCAGATTGAATTCCATGACTTTCCATGACCTTTTATGGACAAATTCCATGACTTTTCCATGACCTATCAGAAATTCTCTATGGGTAATGAGGGAATCGAGAAAATCAGTCCACAGCCATGATGAGTGAGAAGAGCATTTTCATGGCATTTCTTTTTACACTGATGCAATTTGAGAACAGCCATTTCACGCTGGGAGTTTAAGAGAATTCCAAGACCAAAGTTACCTCCCCTGATGCACACTTGATCGCATTCGTAGACCACACACAACATTCGGCAAATACAACATTTGCTGGTCCAGGAAATTAATCTTTTCGGTGAAAGAAATCAAGAGAAATATTGACCTGGCTGACATTTTCAAGTTCCATTTATTTTTTCCATGGCCTCTCACAAAATTCAATGACCAGACACAAAATTCCATGACTTTCAAGGCCTGGAAAATCAATTTTCAAATTCCATGACTTTCCAGGATTTTCCATGACCGCGGGAACCCTGCTTTGACCTTGACCTATTTTTTTTGGTATGCGACACTTCATTTCCCCCTATTGAATCCACTCATAAAAAATTAGTAATTTTGATTGATTTCCTGATTTTTAGGTCACACTGACCTTTGACCTTGATTCTGGGGTCACAGCGACCTTGACTATGGACCTGGATCTAAATTTCGGTACATGACGAAACGAATCCCCGTAATTTTTCAATGGACTCAAAAAATCATGATTTTTAACAATTCCACGATTTTGGGGTCACAGTGACCTTGACCTTTGACCTTGACCTACATTTTGGTAGGTGACACATTGTGTCTCCCTAATGTATCTACTGGCAAAAAAAATGTTATTTTTCATAATTTCCTGATTTTGGGGTCACACTGACCTTTGACCTTGACCTATTTTTTGGTATGCGACACTTCATTTCCTCCTATTGAATCCACTCACAAAAAATTTGAAATTTTTAATGATTTCCTGATTTATCGGTCACACTGACCTTTGACCTCGACCTACATTTGGTATGCAACACATCGTTCCCCCCTAGGGCATCCACTCACCAAAAATTAGAACTGTAGATAGAAAACTGTCAACGATCAATGATTTCCTTTGACCTCTGACCTCGACCTTAATTTTGGTACGCGACACATCGTCTTCACCTAGCGTATCCACTCACAAAAATTTGCAACTGTGGATAGAAAACGTTCACAGATGTAGACCGGACACGAACACTTCAGTGATTTCCTGTTTTTTTAGGCCAGTGACCTTTGACCTCTGACCTCGACCTTCATTTTGGTACGCGACACATCGTCTCCCCATAGGGTATCCACTCACCAAAAATTAGAACTGTAGACAGAAAACTGTCCCAGATATAGACCGGACACGGCGGACGGAAACCGCCATCACATAATACGTCCGCCTTTTGGCGGGCGTATAATAAGCACTATATGTGTTTAGTATTATATAGCAAAATGGGGAAAATTTGACCTTGGGAAGTTTGATTTATTGAGCATCAAAGAAGATAAAATTCAAATTCCCTATGTATTCAGTGTTATGGCTTTTAAGTGGTAGACATGCATTAGGCTGCCATATTTTTTTAACGAGTATGGTGATCCCATATTTTTTTTTCATGGATCATCTTCTCCTAACCTGATGAAAAAATCCTGAAATTTAAAAAAACTTTCAACCTCTAGAAATGAACGTCCTCTACTCCCTTAACCAACCAATGATCGATGATATGCTTATTTCAAATCAGACAAGTCTTGTAGCGAAGAGATTCCAGGCTTTAGTATGGAGACCATCTCTTGGAATAACATTTCTCTCTCTACATAATGCATGATATAATCAATTTTTACTTGGCTGGTTTCTATGAATTAACACTTGTCTTCCACTCAATGTTACTGTACATACATTTTTCTTGTTTTGCAGGAAGAACCATCTCTCACATCGTTCCACCCTCACGTTGACCGGTCCATCGGTCAGATCTATGCCCTCATCATCTGAATCATCATTAGATATGCTGACCGTCTTCTGTCTTTTACCTGCCAACATATAACTGCACTTTAACAAATACCAATACATTTCCTTGAGTTTTTCTGCAAGACAATGTTAATTCAAGGTAATGTTTGATCTGTACTTATTGCAAGCTGATGGTACAGTTGATGATTTTTGTGTTTGATGCAGAGTATTCATATGTAATTAAATGCACAATATCGCAGCCATGACTTTAAAGGCTGCCGTTCGACTTGAATTTGCATGCATTTTTTATATTTCCGTCACCTTTTGTGAATCAGAATGAATTTGGTAGACTTGCAATGACTGGCAACAATGGCTTATTGGATTATATTCATGGCAGGCTTCAATGTCTCAATAGAAGATAGGAGTTGAGTAGATACTTACTGGGCAGATCCTGTTCATGGGATGTGCTAGGCTGTGGTCTTTTGTTCATGGTGTCTACAAATATATAAGAGAAATCAGTCCATTAATTAGTCCAGATTAAGACCATGTTATCTTATCCTGAACTCAAAATTCTTGGCTCATCCAACGTATCGATGAAAATAATTCATAGCGAATGAACTACACAAAATGTATGAATCTTAATTCATTCAATTTTCCAACAATTCACATGAATATTCTTCAAGCAATGTCCTGACAAAATTTGTAATAATAAATTATGTTTAACAGAATGTATGCCGAAGCTCTACCAGGCATTCATTTCGTTCTGCTTTGCGCCTCTCCATTTAGCGCTGTAAGGGTCTCACGGACTGTGCCGGAGTTGACCCGAGGTCATCTGTTGCCACAGTGAACGAACATGGCGACCGTCTAACTGGGCGAATTGATATCAGTCGCTACTCACCGATATATATTTCCGCAACATATAGTTCTAGAGTAATTTGTCAAAAAGTTGCCTTCAAACTGTGTGAAACTGGCGTTTTGAAATACATTGAATAACTGTTTAGTGTATTTCAAGATAAATATGCATTTTGCGATCAGTGAAACAGTCAGATAGAACAGTTCTTGGTTTTTACAAGAATCCTGTAAAAAAATGGCGAGACCCCTACAGGGATAAATGCAGCGTAGCACAAAGCATCTTGGGAGAGGATGAATGTGTTTTGATGGCAAGCTTACAGTCTTACAGGTACATTTTCCTACAACTGTTGACAACATCATCAATTATAGATTAAGATATTTCCCTTTTCTTTCAAATTACAAGTCACAGGCAACAAGAACATCCAGCACAAAATAAGTCAAATCTGCAAATGTCTGTACAATCCTCAGTTGATCACCAATTCTCTAATCCCTGGTATGGGTGGGTTTATAATAATCGTCACAGAGCAATCATATGGGATGGTAACATGACCGTATTTCAGTGACCCTTCTGAATTTGTAGCGAGTGTCACACACAAGATGGCCATATGGAGTCCATCACCATAGCAGATCTGTGACGGCCATCCTTTTCCCTACATTTTGATATCACCCTTGCCAGCTGTACACTTACCCAAACTATCCACCTTGTTGAGATCCGGTGGATCTAGGCTGGATATGGAAGACAACTTAGGGGGAAGACTCTCAGCAGGCTCAATGTGGGGAGGTGAAGGCGATGATTTGGACTTGACTGGCAGAGTTGGCATGGAGCTAAGACTGTACGGTGGAGGAGGTTCGGACGGATTCTTGATGTAATGTTTCAGTACCATCCTCGTTTCATTCTGTTCAAATAGCGGCGGATTCCCGCTAATCAAGTCATCACTTTTTCGTTCAAGGCTCGTCTTAGAGTAGTACTGAATATTATAGCGCTTGAGTTCATCTTCACTTATCGCGATGAGAATGGGAGAGCCTCGACCGTTTTCTGATGACCCTTTGTCTTCTGACAACTCGTCTCCTGTCTCTTTCTTGGAATCCTTCAGGTCAGATTTGAGATACAGTCGAACCACTGCCTCCTGATCATCAGCCTCCAGCGACTCACAAAACAGCTCAAACGCCTTTGGCCCCCTGGTGGGCAAAATGTTCAATAATTCTTCTGCTTGCTGGTCAGGTGACCGTCCATGCTGAAAAATGGAGAACAAACTTGTGTGTACGAGGCTAGACAGACCTGAAACAGTAAGTATATGGATGACAACAACAACAGTTAAACAGCATCATGAGTGACAACTCTCTAAAAAGAGAACGTCCGGAAATGGAATAATCAACCCTGCACAAGACCCGCCACGTCAAGCCTGAGAAGTCACTGAACTGACATTTGTTTGACATTTATCATTTGCAATGTAGGACTTAGCCTGCCATCCTGTACCCCGATACACAGTCCAAGCACTGTTACAGGCAGATTTCTGGAAGAACCCGCCCAGTTCTCAAGGGAAGGACATGAAGGAAGGACTCCCGATCTCTGTGCCCATTTGCATGTTATTTTTCCCAATGTTGGACATCACAGTACTAAAGGAAGCATTGGAAATGACCTCCACTTCTTCCAAAATGATGACGCCCATGGTTCTCTCAGTTTTTTTTCTGGATGGTTTTGTGCGTACGAAGGGGTACAAAGACAAAGGAATCATCCATGCGATTACAATTACAATGAACACATATTTACCATGATAACCTGGCCGAAAACTGACCGACGAACTTGTACATAGTCGATTCTTCTTCCCTTCTATTTATATCCCCCTCTGCTCTCTCCTAGTTATTTATTTATTTATTTTAAAATGTAGCGCTTGTAAAGATCTTAAATGAACTGAGAAATATACCACGAAATTTAAATAAAACATTGAGTTAATGGGCCACAAAATCCATATGGAAAGCAGCCCTGAACCACAATTTCAATCAATGAACTTGTGTGCACATGTATTACATGTTAGAGACTACAAATTCACATAAATATATATAACTGGGATGTTTCACAGATGACAGATGTTGAAGTATTTCTAAAATGGTCCTAGAGATTACCCCTTCCTGAAGAATCTACCATTGCACATTTTGTCCAGTTCAAACAGGTGCATGTACATGTAGAGATCGTACAGACAGATATTGAATTACCTGGATAGTTCGGACCATGCGACCGTTGAGCACCTTACGGGCGATCAGTTGTGTGAAGAGACCATCTCTCATGTTGAGGTTTTCCACCAGCTGTGGACGCTTTGTCACCAGAACGTCCTTGTGTCTCGTCTCCATTTTATTCTACAGTGAACGATTCTGCTCCTGAATTGCCTCCCTTGGGAGAGTCAGACATAACACGACCTCCCACTTTCTCACCATTCACCTTACGTCACACTATCTAATGCTGTAATTGTGAAGATCTTGGTCCTAATGCTACTACACAATAGGTCCATTCTGTCCTATAAGCCTAGCTGTTTACAACTTATTCTGGAAACCCTATCAGATCTCGTTCACTTATATAGATGTATGTGGTCCTACATGTAGGATCAAATCCTGTCTGGTGTTGTCCTAGAATGTCTTCATATTTTTACTAGAATCCAACCACTTTCGACTTCTAGCATGCCATCCTATGTTGTCCGATGACCCATAATTAATGTCCTAAGATCACATAATTTGTTTCCGTAGGACCCAATGTTGTGTGGTTCTCTAATTCTCCTGTGAAAGAAAAAAAAGGACAAATTATTATTACACTTAACAAAAACAAATTAACTGTTATTTCATAAATGAGTGACACTGCACATCAGGCCCTGTAGCATGTCATGCCAGATTTAAGCCAACAAGCTCCTTGGTCATGCTGGCTGCTATGCTCATTTATCAGCTTTTCTCATTACGCCCTTCAATATCCTTGTTCCCGGCTGATTCAAATTGCTTCATATTCACCTAATGACCACTAGAGTAGTTTTATCTATTATTCAATTATTTTGCACTACCTGCTTGATTAAGAACACCGTCCCCTCCGGGAAAATTTGACACATTATTAAAGACAATTTGAACTACTCAACAAATTTGTTATGAAACTCTTGGTTAAAGAATGAACAACATTTAATCTGAACTGTATAATTATCACAAAAAACTTCCAATAGATTGAATGGATAATGAAATATCAAAGCAAAATTCATTCATGTAAATTTTGAGGACAATAATAAGGTGCAGCTAACTTCATTCTGTCAAATGACGTTAGCAACAGGTTTGGCGTTCTAAATCCATTAAACATTTCAACTTTATTTGAATCCTTTGGGATATTCAAATTACTCATTTTCTTGGGACATTTTCAGATCAACTGCCTGTCACAGGTGTGCTTCGAAATCTAAGAGGATGGCATTAAACGAAAATGAAGTTAGCAACACAAATGACGTTAGCAAAATTTTTCCTGGTTCTCAAAAGTATGTTTACTCATCACAAGATTTGGTAAATTTTCCTGTACCAGCTTTTTTGCAATGTGCACTCTAAATCCATTTTTAAGACCCTATGTATGTTTTTTGGACTACAAAACCGTGTTTTTGTACCGTGTCGTCATCTACCTTGACAGATGTGATGTTAGACACCAGTTTTATTTCACTTTCATCACTTATTATTCCCATTTGCCCTAATTTTTTTCTAGATTGATGAGTCAGAAATGGTCAGTTAATGAAAAGTATGTAATTAATGGCTACATCTGATTTATTTTTATTTTTTGAGGTCATCATCCTTTGATATGTTGCTAACGTCATTTCTGATATGACAGATGAAATAATGACAGATTTTGTTACCGTTTATAATAGAATATGCCTCTTGTGGACAATAGGTGAATATTTGATGTATGAATTAGCAGGGCAACAAGGAGAGGAAGGAAGTGACACCAGCTACAGGGTTTCATCTAGACCTCCTTTGAAAAAATATATGGTGATTTTCTTTCCAAAAAAAAAAAAAAAAAATCAAAATTCTTTCCAACTGTGTGAGGAGGTCCATGATAATATTTAAGCTCAAAATGAAATTCAGATCCAATCAGGGAACACCAGAAAGATTGGGAAGTCGACATCAACTTAAAGATTTTGTAAAATCCAATCAAATAATGAAAACCCGAGCTGTCCATGTCCCCCGCTATACCATAAACAGTATGGAAACAGAAAAGGTTTATAAAAGGTTATTTAAAATTGAATGATGGTCAATTTTGTTTGAGGATTGGGTGTCTAAAACATTATCTGAGAGTTGAAAAGAAATCTTTTGACACTATATCAGTTTTGATGAAGAAACAGACTTGTTTTGAAATACTTGACAGTTTAGTGAGTCAAATGTAAACAGTGTGAAAATGGTAAAATAGTGATTGTCAGTGTGTGATATGTGTATATCATGTCACTGGATAACTCAGGAAAGGATGGCAAGGTGGAATACAATGTTAAATGAAGTAGCTCCATCAATTAATTCAGTGCTGAAAGAGAAGTGCAAAGATTATGACATTTGCTGTAAATAAAATGGAAGGGTGGAGGAATTTTCATGGAGGTACTATAAATGCTTGCAAGGTGTAAAGATTGTATAAACCCATTTGACGATGTTATGTGGAAAAAATAGAAAAAGTCTGCATTAAATTGTGTGTATGACTACTTGCATGCACGTACCTGTAAGTTTGGTTTGTCTAATGAATGTGATGATGCTGGACTGATACACATAAATGAGATAATGATCTGTGCATGGGGCAGGAAAAGGGTCAGTTCCTTAAACTCGGTCATTGAGCAGTGTTAACCACTGTCTCAGTTTGATATCAATCGGACAAATTTTTTTTGCACTGACAAACTTATTTAACATGGCTGAATATTGGGCCATATTGGAGTATGCAGGTTGCCCCAAAAACATCCCAGCCAGTGTCTCACTCATACCAAACCACTGCCCAAGTTGGATGTCAATCAGACAAATTGTTTTTGAGTTATTGCAGTAACAAGGAAAGTGTGACGGAATGATGGACAGAACAAATCCCAAAGTCTGCTTCCAGTGTCCAACATGAAGGGGGAAAAACGTCTTGTCGCGATCATTGACCATCAGAAGGGAGAGAAACAAATTTAGCGCGTACAGAATCTATATGTACTTACATACAAAAGAGCAAGAATGATGGCTAATCATGAATTAATAGGACAGTTCCACAATCGACCTGTCTACCCATGAAAGATGCTAAACGATGTCATTACCCGTCAGGCCAAGGAATAGGCAATGCCTTAACATTAGTAATACCACAACTATCAGAAAATAGATACGTAAGCTCCCGCAATATATGAAAGTTGTGGGTGGGCTGACGCTTAGTTTAGGAAATAGAGGGTAGCGCTCAGTCCCCTGGGGTGGAGCATGTCCAACAGGAGTGGGTCCCGGAATATAAGAGGGCTGAGGGCAGGGGAGGAATAATTTAGGTGATAGAGGGGGGTTCAGTCCCTGAGGGCTGGGACATCTCCTGGAGGGAGTGAAAGGGTTTAATAATTGTAGCATGGTGTAAGCTCCTAGAAATTCAGAGGTAAAGGGGGGGGGGGGGGCAATAGTGTCAGTACTGTTTCAGTACATTTCTACCCATTACTGAAATATAACTGCATTGAAACAGTACTGATTCAGAACTGAAATATTGCAGTATTCGCAGTTACAATATTTCAGTATCGAGTACTGTAATATTTCAGTACTGGTACTGTACATATCAGTTTCAGTACTTCGATAGAAATGCAAAGAAACAGTACTGACACTATATTTGCTGTAGGCTGAGACTGCTGTAAGCTGTGTATGAGATAGAGGGTGGAGCCCAGAAGCTCAGGACAGGAAAAATTCAATATCCAAAAACTTTAACATAGATCGAAACTGAGATTTATGTAAGTGAGTGAGTGAATAGAATTTAACGTCGCTTTGAACAATATTTCATCTATATCACGACGAACCAACTAAGCACCACCCAGCCCAGTTGTGTTCCTGCTACTTCACTCAGCAAAATGGAGATTTATGTATAGACAGATAGACAAACATCATTGTGGCAATTAACAAAACGGAGCTTGAATCCACCCCTACACAGACGGTTCATCTTCAGAAGTGTTTTATATATGGATTGTTGTGTCAGTCTACAAACCATCAAGTAAAGATGGACATATAAACCCTGAAGTTTGAGTCAAGTTAGTTTAAACATCAGCTACAGGCATGGATACTATGTACATGTATCACATACAAATTTATACATTGTATAAATTTGTATGTGATGCATGTACATAGTATCCGTAACATCCAGATAAAATTAATGTCTTTTACCACAAAAACATGAATAACACATAGTTTCTCAACCACAAATCATAATGTATAAAAGGTAGCAACTCAACATCGAACAGGTCTAATTTAAGCAGGGCTATTTTTATCTGTGCGACTCATGATGTAGTTCAAGACAAATCCCACATACATGTAATTAACTTTGTCAAAGCCACAAGACACTCAATGTTAAACAACACACAACATCAGCAAAACAGTATACATGTACATGTAACATAATCAAACAGTATATACATGATCAAACATACTGATGTATTCACGGTGTCCACAGATCCATTTCTGTATCACTGACTTTTTGAGATTAAACAAATATCACTTACCAGGTTACATGTACATGCAGTAGCAGATAAATATCCCAATATTATTCAAAGAGAATCCATGCAACTAAATTCAAACTTGTTCAACAGAAAAGCTGGAAATGTCATGACAATGTTTGTAACAAGTTCTCAACCTGTCAAGTGGTGTAACTTTAAAATTTAAACCTAAATTTGAAAGAAGGGCTTGAAAACAAAGGGCGGACCCAGCATGTCTGGACTTGTCTGCTTGGCATGGGGGGATTCCCCTAATCAAGATCAAGATGCCCCATGGCTGTTGCCATGGAAACTGTGGCTACTGTTGACCTTCTTGAAGAAATGTCAGCACAAAGTGACAAAAGCATGTAAAAAATAGAATGAGGCTTCTGAATGGTGGGTAAAATATAACTGAGGCTCAAGAATGGTGGGTCACAAATATTCTGCAGCCTAGAGAATTGGTGGTTGTATTTTTTTGATTGGTGTACATGTAGTCCTATCTCTTCTACAATAATATCACACCAAGTTTCATTTAATGAATAGTTGTATTAAGTAACAGAAGATGCAGCATTCTCATAAAGAATGAAAAAAAGAGTAAATCTTTGAGATCCCCACTTGCACCAACAAACAAACTGAATTCAGAACAAAAGCTGCTCCAGTGGGAAGACATCCCATGACCAGCCCCAGTTGACAAAAACCCATATCAATTAATCAATAAACAACAAGATTAATTTTATTACAATGCATATATTTTTGGCAATTTTTGAATTGACAATTAGAATGAAATATTATTAATTTTATCTAAACTCACATAAATCAGGGGATTATGTCAAAGTTTATTATTGTTCCCCAATGCCCAAAGGCGTGGAGTCAACTTGAGTGGGACTAGACTCAGAATTTGTTATGTGGGTACCTTACCTCAATATGTCACTTACAGGTACGGTAATTTCCCTATTAATTCACCTTCCGAATTTAATTCGAAAACGGCCGATTTTTCCCCTGTCGTGATTTTGTCCATCCTAATAAAACGAAAACGGGAGCATTTTCAATATACCTGTGAAACAATAAATTCGAACACTCCCGTTTTCGCCACGGAGTTCGTGCCGATGAAAGTAAAGTGAATATGTTACTAGAATCTCGTATAGTATATCGGCGTATGCTATTATTTGTAAGCGCAGAGAAACAACAGGGAATGGTACAATAATCAGACTGAATTACTATTACTTACAGTCTATAAGGAAAAAAATTGATTCAATTAACTCCGCAGTCCTGTAATTTTATCCTAACTTGATCGCGTTTCGCCGCAGTCGGGAAAAATATATATGCGGTAGTCCCATGCACGTGGTCGAGTGTCTGCACACGGCCCGCTATTGAATCAGTCTTCAGTTTCCAGCATTCGTATATCGCTGTATTTTTTTTACAAATGTCGTGCAAATAAAGATTGAAAAATATCAAATATCTTTTTGTCAACCAGCATTCCTTTATTTGAAAAACACGGTGAATATTTTCCGAGAAAGCAGAACTGCGTGCGAATGAATTCTGTTTGAACGGAACATAAAAATCACCGACAACGATGGTCGACGTGACACGCTCTTAGGAAATTTTCATGGCACTCCTTTTCTGTTCAAGTCTTTACGGTGGTTCATCGTCCCTCATTAATTCATGGCCCCTTTAACTTTTATACGTTGGTGAATACTAAATACGGGATATTTATTAAAGTCCTGGATGGTGTGTGTAAAATCATGCACGGTGAAGACCAAAAAGTCTATGGCAGTCCGCTTATCTGTCTAAAGCTTCGTGATACAGGCCTACACAAATTTGCTGTTGGTTCATTTTCAGGGTTCACAACAACAACGTTGACATACCGAACGACTCGAACATGGAATACTCTAATATGTGTCCCGTGTATAGTTTTATATTTCCAGAATATTCTTTCAATTCCATGTCAGTTAGGTTTCATAATATAGATCATAGCTATGCTGAACAAAAAGGAAGGAATACGTTCAATGTTTTCGCCTGCTCTTACGATGTTATTATGGACGCGAATTTACGGACGTCAGCTTAAAAATCTGCATGATCTTGCTGAATTTGTCACTCGATCAATATGCTTGACTTCCTCGGATAAAATTAGACGCCTTTATCAGGGTAGAGGAGATTTTCTGACATCATACACTGCCTTTTATGGAAACTATGATGAGATATCAAAGTTAATACACGTTAATAAATACGATCACTACGACCACGGCAAAGCGGTCCGCCATTTTGGATCTTCCGTGAAAATCGGCGCGACATTTAATTCGAACACTCGCGTTTTTCTAGAATTCGCTCAACAAATAATTCGAAAGTAGCCAATTTTTGGAGTGGTGAGTTTCATCACTACATCGCGAATTAATAGGGAAATTACCGTAACTGTTTTTCATGCTGATCCGCCTATAAGTTACTGAGGCCACCGAGGGCCAAGTTAAGATTTTGTTTCTGGAGAAATTTGTACCTTGCCACAGGATTCGCCCGGGACTGAACATTATGCTTCTAAGCCAAATCAATATTTTCAATATCAGAGAGATTTCAACCACTAAAGTTTTCATTCTTCTTGACCAATTTATTATTTTAAGGACTGACTTTCGCATTTTGCAGGCTTATTGGGGTATAAACTGTCAAATGATGTGGTTCAATGATTGATACATTTGACAACTGCTGAACTGACAAATAGTTTTGATGAAAATACTCCTGTATTCAAGGTAAGAAAACTTTTTGTTGAAGCACATGTTAATTTTGAGTGGATTTTTTTTTCTGGAATGGGATACAATTCTGTCAGCTTCCAGCTATCGGCACAGGGTGAGTGAGTGAATATCGTTTCAACAATAATTCAGTCATGGAATATTATATCTGAATTCAGCTCTATATAAATCTCGTGCAAATTTGAAACTACATTTGTTAGCCAATCAGGTGGCTAGCTGGGTGAAACATTTTCAAAATCATGCCCACAGTAATTACACATGGTAGCACGTAGACTAATATATAAACATTTATTAGGAAGCAGTATCCAAATATTGCATCATTTCCAGACAGTGTGCGCGGTAAACCGTAAAGATCAAAGTTTTTACACGTTTACACCCACCGGAAAGTCTGGCTTTGTTAGAGGGTTGAAAATATCCAAAGATCTTGATGTGCGAAGACGTTAATCTTCGTGAACTAAACGTCAATCATTGTCAGAGAGAAAAGGCAGAAATTGTCCTAATTGGCTTATTATGGGATCTCCTAGAATATCGGCGAACATTTTGCACGAAGTTTTCATAGCGATACGTCTAGATGGTATTCCCCTGATTTATCATCTTGGTTTACCTAGATTGGACATTTGGTTCCTATTTCTTTCACACCAGGAAACCCCACGGGTGAGGTCTTATTTCTTTTTACACCGGGGAATCCCACGGGTGCCCCAGTTAGTCGCCTCTTACGACAAGCTGCCTGAGAAGCTGTGGCCTATTCTTTCCATGACCTGGAGTGTGCACAACAACACCCCAGGTTTTGTAGGAGCCCTACGGGGCAGCTATCGGCGCATTCCCTTTCTTAATCACCAGCCTGATTTACTGCGAATACGTATATATTTTAGGGATCTTCAAAACTGTATTCTATTGCACAGCACATCATCCTTGCGAGCCAGTGTATCGATCGATCCATTATTCAGATATCTTGCAGGCAAGGCCTGTATATACATGTTTAGGTACACTGACAGACGGACGGACACTGAACAAGGACACAAACAGACACACACCAAAAGCTAATCAGATGAGGCCAATCGAATGAAGGTTCCATCCAAATTTGGTGAAATTCCGTCACCAAGAGTAGTTCTCTAGCCCACTTGTCCCACAGAACAAGAGGCCTGATCAGGGCATCACTATGGAATGTAAATTTTGTGGCACATTTTCAGAGAGCGTGACATCATGGTAAGCACCAGCGTAATCTGTGCGTTTGCGACAAGTGCGTGCATAACATCACTGCCGGGCGTCAAGGACACAAGTAGCCAAGTTTTGTCTTCGTTCTTTCCATCACAGCCTCTTACAGTCCGGGACCAGTAAGTTCCAGGAGGGGTTGTTTATTGCCTGATAGAGCCGTACAACCCATGGAGCTTAATAGTCCCGGACTGTACATGTAAATCGAATAAGAGGCAGCATGGGTGTCCTGCCCGTACTGGGCGGTGCTGGGTGGGAGCACTCAGCACTCACACAGAATTCCCGGCACTCGGACATGCTATAAGCATAAGGCTCAAACAAATTTGACCAAATTTACACATATTTTGACTGAAATACCCAACACTCAAACATTTCTGGGCCATGCTTGGTGTAGTGATGAAACGAAGGAAGACATGCAAACTTAACTAGGACATGAGATGCCTGTAAAAACATGGGCTATATTATTCCTGACCTGTTGTCCCCGACCTGATGTTCTCTGAGGATGGCAGTCATACATGATTGTTCGAGTTTTGGTTGTGATCGAAATCAGGTCCAAGTGATCATTGCTATCCAAAAACTAACTCCCATGGATGCACGTCATTGGTCACCGCATCTCAGAATGGCAGTCAATGTTAATCATTGCATCGTGGTTTGTTTTGGGGCTGCAAGGTTCACTAGAGTCGTGAAATCAAAACGACTGAGCTGCTGGAGATAGACTGGGAACCATTCTTACCTTTCTCCATTTACACTCTAGTCTGGAAAAATTGACCAAAAAATAAAAGGCCTACATGCATCTGACAAAATGTACGTCAGCATCGCATCACTTTCTAGCTGTGATGCATGTGAATTATCACAGCGTCTGATCCAATTAAATTCGGCTCCTTGACAGTCACATAAACGTGCATGCCATCATGACATGCACAGCAAAGTCTTATTCCAAATTAGCATTATATTCCCAAAGTAACACCTCAAGAAAGTAGTTCTCAACTAGATGGGCAATTTAAAAAAAATATTTTTGGACATAATGACGGCAAGCCAGCATGTTATACTGTACAGATTATGAGATCTTCGTAGACCAACCTCATCATGGCCCTGATAACATGGTAGCTGATGGTGATGTGTTTTTTGTTTCTTTTTATCTAGCAAGGAAAACAAAAACAACAAGCTAGCAGGTTCTCCGCCAAGTAGCCTGTTTGAGAGCATACAGCATATACGCTTCCAATATCTCCTTAAATATAACTTGGAAGTGGATATGTGTATGTGGAAAGAGACGTTTATCTGGAATTGTTAAGACAATTTGAGGAGGTTTGGGAAGCAGTAATGGGTAGTGTAACACTGGAATGTCAGAGTTCGAATTTGGCACCTGTCCGTCAGCCCCGAGACTGGTAAAAAATCAAACGGACTGGTGTGAGTGACTGAACAACAAGTCCGTCGGACTGGTAACAAAAAAGCTCTCAGTTCATTGTGTAACCTATTTCTCTGGATATCTCCACACAATTTGTAAAGAATGAAAAAGGAAATGTCTGTTTTCGGTTACCCGACCGAGTCTAAATAAATCGTGCGAGTCTAAAAAAATTTCCAGTAAATTCCAACGAAATCATGACCACGGCCGCGTTTTACGACAACAACAACCGTAAAGCCGTGCGAACACTGTCAGCATACCGTAAAGTGTGACTGTAATGCAGCATGGCAATGCAGGTTGGCGATCTTTTCAGAAAATAAAGCTCCCAATTCCAGGTCGGGAATCGAGAAATCAGCAACATGATTGCGCTTCAGTCGACCTGATCATGTTTACCAGGACAATTTTAAACATATTCCATCAACTTCGAAAGAAATCTACTGATTTTTTGGCTTGAAATGGCGTTTGTTGAAGCAGTGTTTTTCGCGACGACACGTGCAGTCAAAGTCGACGTCAAAGTCTAGCCGACGGGGTTTGTCGTCTGTGAGTATCTTCACACGCGCTCAAGAAATTCAAGAAATGCACAATTATTAATTTCTTATTTAGTAGCAACCATCACAGAGCACAAAATATTCATGATGACAAATGTTTCCACATCATCTTTTATTTAATATTAACGGACTAGTAAAAATATTTGCGGACTGGTTACTTTTTTGGCTCACCAGTCCGGTGGACTGGTTCAAATTTTTCTTAAATTCGAACACTGAATGTAAGTCTGTAGTTGTATATGGATTTGTGGATGATGAGGTTTATAAATCGATGGGTGGAATAGATCAAGATATCGCGTTCACAACACCGATGGGTACAATATGGGTGAGTGAAATCCAAGATGGTCAATGGCAGCCATCTTGGATTACATACTACCTCTACTATACTAACTGATGTGAAGCACCTTCTCAAGTCTGAAGTCGATTGGTTGAGTCGTTTTTAAAATATCATGTTCACAAGATGCAGGATGGACGAAATCCAAGATGGTCAATGGCAACCATCTTGAATTACATACTACCAGTACCTCAGTGAAAATCAATACCAATGGCTGTCTAACTGATGTGAAGCACCTTCTCAAGTTTGAAGTCAAAGGGTCGAACTGTTCTCGAGATATCGCGTTCACAAGATGTGGGACGGAGTGAATACAATATGGTCCATGGCAGCCATCTTGGATTACGTACCTCAGTGAAAATCAATACCAATTGCCGTTGAACTGATGCGAAGCCCCATTCTCAAGTTGAAGTCAATTGGTCGAATTGTTCTCGAGATATCGCGTTCACAAAATGTGTGACGGACAGAATCCAATATGGTCAATGGCAGCCATCTTGGATTACGTACCTCAGTGAAAATCAATACCAATGGCCATCTGACTGACGTGAAGAACCTTCCCAAGTTTGAAGTTGATTGGTTGAATTGTTCCTGAGATATCGCATTCACAAGATCTGGGACGGATGGAATCCAATATGGTCAATGGCAGCCATCTTGGATTATGCACCTCGGTGAAAATCAATACCAATGGCCGTCTATCTGATGTGAAGCACCTTCTCAAGTTTGAAGTCGATTGGTTGAATTGTTTTCGAGATATCGCATTCACAAGATGTGGGACGGACAGAATCCAATATGTCAATGGCAGCCATCTTGGATTACGTACCTCAGTGAAAATCAATACCAATGGCCGTCTGACTGATGTGAAGAACCTTCCCAAGTTTGAAGTCGATTGGTAGAATTGTTCTTGAGGTATCGCGTTCACAAGATGTGGGACGGACAGAATCCAATATGGTCGATGGTGGCCATCTTGGATTACGTACCTCAGTGAAAATCAATACCAATGGCCGTCTAACTGATGTGAAGCACCTTCTCAAGTTTGAAGTCGATTGGTCGAATTGTTCTCAAGATATCGCGTTCACAAGATGTGGGACGGACGGACGGACAGAAGGACGGAGGGACGGAAGGACGGACGGACGGCTAGCATTTCCAAGTCCTCTCGTGGCGGAGGACAAAAAACTCCAGAAGACTCTGATTGAGGCCATATGGGTCATTAGCTCCAAATCTTGTGGGCATGATATCTCAAACATTTCAAACTTGGGTATTGGGTTCTCACCAACTAGAGGATGAACAGTTGTTTTTTTTCCTAACTCACTTAATCCACAGTCAATAGTGTCCATTTACCCCAAATTTTGTGAGCCCTGGATTCAGGTCAGGGTCTCATTTGATAGAAAAGAAATGAGAAAATCACATCTGTCTCAGTCCAGCAGTGCGGGCAGTTGAGAATCACTTTGGTGAGAAGCGGATCACGCCATCTAGCGGTTGTTACGGACACTGAGAATGATTTTTTCCCTATCGGCCTCAGCGGTCATCTATCACCAATATCCCAATCCGCCTTTTGCGCTATTCGTAATGCCGGTTTCGACCGCAAGGTGGCGCTAGCGCTCACGGCACTTTGGTCTGTTAAACATGTGCAGGAGGGAAGGCGGGTATTGTATTTCGCCTCGTTTCGTCAGATTTTCTCACCGATGGAGACGTCCTTGGTAGTTTACGTAAGTAGTCATCAAGTCTAATTTTTACTCGTTTGTACAAGCATAATAAAAGCCGCTTTGTCAACAAATTGGGCAATCAAAGCTCGTCGTTGTTGTTGTTATAAAACATGGTGGGTGGCCGGCAGTTCAGCCTGATTAAACCACACTCTACTGAAACCAGTTTGTTTGATCAAGTACTGTGAGAAATAATCGGATTATTAGTTAACCCGACTACCATGTAGCTGTTAATGTAGCTGTATGATTATAATGTGATAAACAAGAACCCAACCCGCCTCAGTTGGGACGGCTGGTAGTGTTTCATAATTTTATTGTGAAAAGACACACTGAACAGGGAATTAATGTGCCATATGTCTCCTAACTTCTCATAAATACTGAGGAAGTAGTTTTTGCACTAATAGCTACTTATTTTTAATTTTTTAATTATCTAATTATTATACATGTACCATGTATTTCTTCTGCAAAAAAAATCCTTTATCCCCGAGTCGATGACACGCAAGTCTCTACTATAACTAAACAAATGTTTTATAGCAACAACAACGACGAGCTTTGATTGCCCAATTTGTTGACAAAGCGGCTTTTATTATGCTTGTACAAACGAGTAAAAATTAGACTTGATGACTATACTTACGTAAACTACCAAGGACGTCTCCATCAGTGAGAAAATCTGATGAAACGAGGCGAAATACAATACCCGCCTTCCCTCCTGCACATGTTTAGCAGACAACCGGAACAGACCAAAGTGCCGTGAGCGCTAGCGCCACCTTGCGGCCGAAACCGGCATTACGAATAGCGCAAAAGGCGGATTGGAACAGAGAGAAAAGAACACATAGACATTTGTTCTCAATTTTAATAATTATGGCATACAATCAATAGTGTCTATCTAAGAGATAATCTCTGCTCTTGGAGGTATAGAAGGCTTATCTCGGAGTTAAAACAGAGGGATCCGCTCTAAATTCGTTTTCTGTGGCATACATCAGGCATTGATTTGAGGAGAGAGGTCTAGCTTAAAGCATAGGACAGCAGGGCTTCGTTTTGGGAAATATGCAAGCTGAAAATCACTCACCTACTGATTCCAGCGAGAGTGATATCACTATCCAGGCGAGCTATTTCCTTGCACCACAATACTAAGTTTCGTTATTTACGAAAGCTTTAAAATAGCTCATGTGAAGCTGATTTTACATGAGCTATGCATGCAGGTGAGTGATCACTCGCGCTAGAAACGAAGCCCTGGGACAGTTCGCCTCAAATCAGAGTGCCTGGTAGATATCTTTATTTTCGCTTCCTTTTTTTCGTCGCATGAAACAACCCAATAACCATAGAACACATCAAGATGCCGATCCAAAACGTATGATTGTTAGTACCGGAACAGACGTAGGAAAAATATGCAGTGCTGTTTTTGTGTTGCACATCGATTTCTGATACCATGATGTATATATCCGTTTAATTGTATTTTGCTGCATGTTTATCCCTCTAGATGCACCATAGATATACCACGTAGTCTAATCGGCTAAAATAAAAACATTTCACAACTTCTTAGTTGAATTTTGTCAAACTTTCACCTGAAACACGCATGTACAGGTTGTGAGGAGCAGTAACTTTCACGCTTTGGCCGCTGTCACATAATTGTTTGTTTGTCGTGACCTTGCTTGTGAAAATAGACATGCTGAGTGTGATAATAATTATTATGAATGCAGCAAACCAAACACATGTAAATTTGAAGAAAAAAGATATTTCACACCTAAAAATCTGAAACCCAGCATGAATTTTAATTATGTGCCCCTCAAATTAAGATGCGAGAGGGTCATGAGAAACGAACAATCAACTAACAGTGGCCTTTATTTTCTTGAATGACGAAACTATGGTTTATACATTGAAGTATGATTCTTGTGTGGATATAACCACCAGCATCCCTAATGTTCTGTGAAATACAGTTTATTATAAAATAATATTCCAGGAACCACAAAGCACGATCAGTCAGACAGATGACTCCGAGTGGAGCCTCCAAGAGCGAGCGAGTACCCCTAGACATGCACTATCGATTGTATGCCGTAATAATGAAAACAAATGATGAAAATTTTGAAATCTTTGGTGGGGAGTTGAAGACCATCCTGTCCTGTTATTTAAAATTATTCTAAAACAAGAACCTTGCCCTTCATATTTTGTCTGTATGCAAAGTCTTCAATATCACAATTTTCGATTACGTAATCATATGGAATAAACGGCGCACATTTTGTTGATCCAGAATTGACATCTCTACTGCAGCATTATGATACAAAGTTGTTGAGTTGAGATTTATGGCAAATCATTAGATATTGTGTTTGAACATTAATATGGTTTAAATAATATTTTAATTCAGTAATGGATCGGTGAACAGGACAAGCCTATACCAACGGAACATTAATATGATTCTATCATTGAAATAAATACAAAAACTAGAGGTTCCGCTTTGACCCTTGAGTCGCTGCTCCGGCATGAAGCCTATGCTAGTTGTTTTTTTAAGCAAAAACATACGTCTCCCCCAACCTCCCACCTTGCCTTGAGTGGCCACATAATTTAAGGGAAAGTGCTATAAAATGAATGTAGCAATAAGTATCCTAAACAAAGCTGCGCATCTAAAAATATTAATTACAAAGAGGCGATTTTCATTGTTGCAGTAACCCAGTGGGGATTCGGGATTTATATAGCAATGAGTGGATTGCCGACATCTACAGCGTCCAACCAATGTGAAATACATGTAATTGTGAAGCATCAACTATTTCGAAACTGATCACATTATAGGAAAGATGCAAAACATACAAGAGCCACACCTATAGTACACATGCTGTACATACCGTATAGAAGTTTCATGCATCTGCCTTCATTAGTTTCCAAGATATGGAGTGAACAAAAATTGGACAGACAGATAAGCACATTTTGCATGGACCCACGCAAGCACTAGCTCACACCAAAACCTAATTAGATCATAAGGCCATTTCAATGAAGCTTCCATCCAAGTTTGGCGAAATTCCGTGGGGTAGTTCTCCAGATATCTTGCAGACAAGGCTTGTATATACATGTACAAGTAGATGGACGGATGGATGTACATGAACGAACGCTCGCACACACACACCAAAACCTAATCAGACGAGGGGCTATCCCAATGAAGCTTCCATCCAAGTTTGGTGAAATTCCGTCGAGTAGTTCTCCAGATATCTTGCAGAAAAAGTCTGTATAAACATGAACAATTAGATGGACGGACGGACGATGGACATGGATAAATGCACACACACACCCAAACCTAATCAAATGAGGGGGCTATCCCAATGAACCTTCCATCTAAGTTTGGTGAAATTCTGTCTAGTAGTTCTTCAGATATCCTGCGGAAAGGGCCTGTATATACGTATACATGTACAAGTACATGGACAGACGGATGGACACCGAACATGGACGGACGCCCACACAAACCAAAACCTAATCAGATGAGAGGGCTATCCCAATAAAGCTTCCATCCAAGTTTGGTAACTTCCGTCAAGAAGTTCTCCAGATATCTTGCAGGCAAGGCCATCCTTAAAAATAAGTTTGTTGCGCGTAACCCGACCGACCGTCCAAAAATCCGCCGACTGGAAACTTTTTTCGCCGATTTTCCGACCGGTCATCTTTTTATTTTATTTTGCAATGTCAGAATTATCTCCCCTATCTCCTCTCTCGGGTAAACGTATGTAAAACGTTCGCCCAGCAAAAGCAAGCAGGATTTCACTCTCCAGTAGTTGGGATGTGAGCTTATGTCACACTTTTTGAAGGCATATCCTCCATGGCCCAGTCCGTAGGGGAATGCAGTTTTTGTCGACCACGTGTATATGGCGGGAAGTTCCCCCTTCTGTTTTGTGTTTGGGTTTGATGGAGAGTCGAGAGGACAATAAACACATCGAGAGGCAACAGCAACACAGGATGGGAAAAATATTTCAAAACGGTTGGTTATTAAAACCTGCCATACAGAGCTCTGTCGCGAATCGATGTGGAACGTAGACATGTTTAGGACTGCCACCACCACGTGGGTCCGTACACGACAGATTCTGAGACTGACGATGTTACAACAACAACGATGTTTGGATTTCTACTTTTATCCGAGAAGACTTCAGTGTGCCTAAATGCAGAAAATCTATACTGCTTTGTTGTTTAACAGAAACTTTATAACCCTCTATGTCGATAAAGCTATGGATAGTGTCGGTGGCTTCAGCGGTCTTGACAAATTAGACCCGTCAGCTTAAGTTTGACATTCGAATGTCTATGGTTGGCCATCCCTGCCAGAATTCGTCATTTAGAGGCTGCCTCTAAATAATATATACCATGGTATAAAATGCCAAGCCTGCCATAATTCGTATTTAGAGGCTGCCTCTAATTATTTTGTACCATGGTATAAAATGCCGAGCCTGCCATAATCCCTATTTAGAGGATGCCTGTAAATCGCCAAGCCTGCCACAATTCGTATTTAGAGGCTGCCTCTAATTATTTTGTACCATGGTATAAAATCGCCAAGCCTGCCATAATTCCTATTTAGAGGATGCCTCTAATTCATTTTAGCCGTAAGTCGTAAATTTTCGCCTTCTTATTACTTCCACCAATGATATGCGCTTTCACAAATTTGGTGCCATATCTCTACGCTTGTTACAAGTTTACTCATTGGTCAAATTTAATATTCTTGATATGACATCGAGTTGTTTATGACTTACGGCTAAAATGAATTAGAGGCATCCTCTAAATAGGAATTATGGCAGGCTTGGCGATTTTATACCATGGTACAAAATAATTAGAGGCAGCCTCAAAATACGAATTATGGCAGGCTCGGCATTTTATACCATGGTATATATTATTTACAGGCAGCCTCTAAATACGAATTGTGGCAGGCTTGGCGATTTAGAGGCATCCTCTAAATAGGAATTATGGCAGGCTCGGCATTTTATACCATGGTACAAAATAATTAGAGGCAGGCTTGGCATTTTATACCATGGTATATATTATTTAGAGGCAGCCTCTAAATGACGAATTCTGGCAGGGATGGCCAACCATAGATGTCGGCATCAAACACGCTTGTCAGAATTCCACCTCGGACTAAATTCCACGAAAAGACACAGGTTAGAAACTTAGTATTTGCCTCATTGTTGTCAGTAAATTAAATTACGATGTATTTTTAATCTGAATAAAGGAAGTACCTAAGTATTCAATAAAAGCACACCATATTTTAATTTGCGATGAGGAAGGGCGGTAATGATGTTAATCATTAATTTGAGGTAATTTTATCAACTCCAAATGGTAATGAACAACCTTCTGTATAACACTGAGAGGATTTTTTTCTTTCCTGTCACAATTTTGGCAAAAGTGTGTCTGATAGTGGTATATGTAAATTTTTTTTTTGACCAGCTAGTCACTAGTCATTGTCAAGAATGTGTTCAAGGATGTTGATGTCTTCTAAGAAATAAAACGTTACACAAGCCTGAATTTAAGAATATCTTGCTTAATACCTTGAAGGTAACTAGTTTTCTATACTGAAATAATTTTGCTGCCAGACAAAGAGTATTTTTCAAATGACCTGCTTAGTATCTGAACAAAATCACACTAACCTCTTCCACCCTCCCCAAAATGAAAACCTGATCTAAGAAAAAAAAAAAAAAATTACCTACCTACCGACCCAACTTCCTGAGGTAGGGTCGGGTTACAGCCAACAAACATATTTTTAAGGATGGCCCAAGGCCTGTATATACATGTACCAGTAGATGAATGGAAGGACGGACACTGGACACGGATGAATGCATGCACACATACAACAAAACCTGATCAAATGAGGGGGCTATCCCAATGAAGCTTCCTTCCAAGTTTGATGAAATTCCGTCCAGTAGTTCTCAAGATATCTTGCAGACAAGGCCTGTATATACATGTACATGTAGATGGACGGACGGACGGACACCGGGCACGGATGAATGCACACACACACATACCAAAACCTAATCAAATGAGGGGGCTATCCCACTGAAGCTTCCATCCAAGTTTGGTGAAATTCCGTCCAGTAGTTCTCAAGATATCTTGCAGACAAGGCCTGTATATACATGTACAAGTAGATGGACTGACGGACGGACACCGGACACGGATGAATGCACGCACACACACCAAAACCTAATCAAATGAGGGGGCTATCCCAATGAAGCTTCCATCCAAGTTTGGTGAAATTCCATTCAGTAGTTCTCAAGATATCTTGCAGACAAGGCCTGTATATACATGTACAAGTAGATGGACGGACGGACGGACACCGGGCACGGATGAATGCACACACACACACCAAAACCTAATCAAATGAGGGGGCTATCCCAATGAAGCTTCCATCCAAGTTTGGTGAAATTCCGTCCAGTAGTTCTCAAGATATCTTGCAGACAAGGCCTGTATATACATGTACAAGTAGATGGACGGACGGACGGACACCGGACACGGATGAATGCACACGCACACACACCAAAACCTAATCAAATGAGGGGGCTATCCCAATGAAGCTTCCATCCAAGTTTGGTGAAATTCCATCCAGTAGTTCTCAAGATATCTTGCAGACAAGGCCTGTATATACATGTACAAGTAGATGGACGGACGGACGGACACCGGACACGGATGAATGCACGCACACACACCAAAACCTAATCAAATGAGGGGGCTATCCCAATGAAGCTTCCATCCAAGTTTGGTGAAATTCCATCCAGTAGTTCTCAAGATATCTTGCAGACAAGCCAAGGGGACGGACAGACATCCATCCATCCAGACAGACATCCATCCAGACAGACAGACAGCACAAACACTAGATGTCTCCCCCCAACATAGTTGGGGGAGACATAATTACCACTCAAACCCACCTTATTTCACATAGATTTAGAACTGGAAAAATCACACACGTTTTTGACCCAGCATCAATTTTCCATTGCATAGTACAGGACGAATTCACTGAGAAACAAACAACGTAGGTGGGTTGTTTGACATTTGAGTCCACAGAAACAGATGTTCCAATAAACCAAGAAAAGAATTACACATGCTTTATTGCAAGAAATATCAGGCGTTCATTTGGAAAGCGATCTGCAACTCCCTGTGGTTCGAAAGAATCTGTTTGAAACCCGCAAAACTACTGGTCAAGTTACGATAAGGGTTCGAAATCTTACCCGTCCTGAGTGGCGAGCTCGCCACGGAGGACCTCGCCACTGAGGACGTCTTTGTTATATGGTTTATAGTTGTATAGTAACTCCATATAATCTATGATAGGATTAAAACTGGAGACTCACTGATTACATCAGCACAAACCTATGGATACGTTTAGGCGAACCTTGCATGAATAAATAACACGTGATTTCGCAGTCTGAGGCGCATTGCAAAATTATCTTCGTTGGATCCTGTGTTATGAGTCGGCATGCCACTTCTTTGTGTTTGACACTTTCCTTGAAAGCTTTGTGATCTAAACTACAGTTAATCTAGATGTTTTCAATGATGCTTGTGCATCAAATTTTATAGTAGATACAGTATTGAAAGTAATTATCTGATCAATTTTATTCAAAGAAAAGCCTAATTGGTAATATTATATTCTAAGAACAATGTAATTAACAGGCATGGGAATTGTTACCAGTGAAAAAGTCTGAAATCTACTTCAAAAAGTCTTAAATTTTCCACCCCCTACCAGGAACATGGCATTTTTGGGCATTTCAGACAGAACTTTTTTTTCTCAAAATTTTGAGGAAAAAATCTGAAATCAGCATATTGAAGCACATGTTGATTTAATGTCTTCAAAATCGGAACAGGTTTAATTGTTCATTTAATAATGAGAAATATATGGGTCTTGTACCGCTATATGGGTGATGAAATTAAAAAAATAATAATAATAGCAAACGTGTTTGTGGGTAAATTACAAATGCAGATGTGCAATGTACGGTAGATCTCAAACCAGCGGCCCCGGAATTTCCATATCTCAAAAAGGCGGAATTTCCATAAAAAAGTACCGTGTACGGCCCGATCTGAAAGAGAGTATGGTTCATCAATCATTGATTTTTTTCATATGTTTATTCATTATGACGCTCTGAATTCCCGAAACAAAGATTGATCTCGCACTGTGCGTATGGCGAGGCCATGCTTCGTCTCGTGTCGGGCCCGGGGGAAAACAAAGACCGTCCCCAGTGGCGAGCTCACCATACAGGACCTCGCCACTCAGGACGGAGTAAGATTTTGAACCCTGTTGCAAGTTACTGTACCTCCTAGCCCTTGTTGGTCACGCCAACAAGGGCTACTGTACCTCCCTATTTTTTCTGATGCACGTTTTTTTTAAGCCTAAATTCCAGGGTAATGTACTAATGAATGTATCGTGTAAATTTCGGTGGATTATCTCAAACCTTCATGAGAGTGAATCGAAGGAATAGATGTCATATTTTGCAGACCAGGTGGTGAAGAGAGTGACAAATAATAACATTTGAAAACAATCATGTTGTCTAACAACAACAACAACAGTCGACAAAACCAACAACAACACGACGAGTGCAGTTATCAGTTAAATAGTCTGAAGGCGATTAAATTGTAACGGTTAATAATGAATTGGTAACAATGCTATTTTTGGATTGAATGTTTCGGTTCGACACATAATTTTACACGCCAATCGGAGGCAAAAACTCTTTTACCTGATCACCTTCCCTCCTTCTTTCCCGCGTAGCATCGCCTGGAATCAAGGGGAGGCCACTCCAGGATCATCGTCTTCAAAAAAAAAAGTGGGGCTGTTGACGGTGGGGTACGGAGAAATCCGGAATCCCTTGACAGTTGGCTATTTTGAGGAGCAATATACCCCGTGTCCATCAACCAACATAACAGTGGTTACGGATAAAAACAATAACAACATACTCCATACGAATACAGGTCACTTCGTCCACAAACCAACTCGTCCCCAACCAACTCGTCCCCAACTTCAGTCAAGTCGTCCCCAACTTTGAGTCAACTCGTCCCCAACCTGGAGTCAACTCGTCCCCAAATAAAAATCAAATTTTATCAGCGAATATGGTCAAATATTCCCATGTTCAGAAAATGACACTAAGGTAAAATTATATTGAATATATGTTTTATTTCGATGGCAATGTCTTTTGATAAAAATGTACAGAAAAATAACACTTATAAAGAGCACAACTGGGATACACGTGTAGATGGTCCGTATATGTTTATAATTAGCTAGCCCCTTTCACACACGTTCGTATTAATTACGTGTTTGCAAAAATATAGAGTCCGCAAAGAAGAAAATGTCAGTAGTCGCGTGAATTCGCTAGCTGGTTGGGCCATTCAATTCACCAACGCCTCGACGAAGCAGCCCTGGATCCCTCCCTGTACTCCTCCCACAACTTGAAATTGCGTACTGTATCTTGTGTTGGTCAAAGTTCAGAATGACATTACTTGATTGAAATTGTAGTTAAAGGGCCGCTTCCCATACGGATTTCGCGGCCCATCAACTCAATTTTTTATTTAAATTTCACCATACATTTCTCATGTTTCTTCGTTAATTTACGATCATTTGCAGCGCTAGATATTAAAATAAAACATATACAACACAAATGACATTACTTTGGAAACTCTAGATTTTAGACCCTAATATTTCAAAACTCAATGGCAACTTGCTCCTTAACCATGTTAACTCCAACTGTTAGTTTACTCATCGATTGATTGAAATTGTAGTTTAAGGGCCGCTTCCCATTCGGTTCGCGGCCCATCAAACTCAATGTTTTATTTGAATTTCGCGGTACATTACTTTGTTTATTGAATATCTTTTCCAGCGCTAAATAAATAAATAAATAAATAAGAATCGCTATATGTACAAGTTCGTAAGTCTCTTTTTGGTTTTTGGTTAAGTTATACTGGTAAATACTCATCGATTGTTCAACAAAGTGTCAGTGACTACTCAGTAAAACAATGGACAGCCAATCAACTTAATCCGTTATGCTGCCCATTGAAATGTATCCTTCGAAGCTTACCTTTGATGGTGTTGATGAGTTGGTGGATTATAAGATTAAGTCAACTTTTTGCAGGACAAGTCCAGATCAGAAGTATAACGGAAAGATATTCAGTGAAGAAAAAGCAAAAATAAATTGCAAGTACTAAAATTATTATCTATGCTATTTATTTATTCTAAAATGTAGCGCCTGTAAAGATCTTGACTAAGAAATGTACCGTGAAATTTAAATAATTTGAGTTGCTGGACCGCGAAATCCGTATGGGAAGCGACCCTTGAGCTATAATTTCAATCAATATTCAATAATAGGACATAGCAGGTATGTAAAGTTCATAAGGAAATTTTAAATTTGTCAGTTGTGCTCTTTATAAGTGCTATTTTTCTGTACATTTTTATCAAAAGACATTGCCATCGAAATAAAACATATATTCAATATAATTTTATCTTAGTGTCATTTCCTGAACATGGGAATATTTGACCATATTCGCTGATAAAATTTGATTTTTATTTGGGGGCGAGTTGACTCAAGGTTGGGGACGAGTTGACTCAAAGTTGGGGACGACTTGACAGAAGTTGGGGACGAGTTGGTTTGTGGACGAAGTGACCTGATCCCCTCCAGACCGAATTGTTATTTTTATTTTATAAAAAGAACGAAGTGGTTATTAATCCGTGAACAAGGTTGAATAGTGCGATCGGGCTATCCTTTTGTGGAATTGACAATAGGGACTATTTGAGACAACAGATATTAACATTAGGCCTGCATGGGCATGCTGCTAGGTAATAATAATAATAATAATAATATAAAAAAATAAAATAAAACGGACTAGAATTCCCCTTAGAAACTATAGTTTCAATCATCATAATCCCATGTTTCTTTCTCAACATCCTGGTCTGTCTGCCAATAAAAAGGAATAATCAGAAAATTTGGGACTCCTTATCTCCAGCACGTGTAAATTAATCATGTGTCTTATCAAAATCCTGACTTTCGCTATACATCTGTGTTCCAGATATAATTATTCCATGGAGGTATTATATCGCCCTGGTTTAACTACATGCTGGTGGTGCATGTTAAAGTTTAGATATATTAAAGTCGTAGAAAAGAATGAATTATAAATTAGAAATGTTCCAATGCTTACATTTAATCTGAGAAGAAGTATTATATCCGAGGTTTATTCCATACCTCCCTGTTCAACTAGTAACTGGTGGTGCTGCCTGTCTTAAGATTAGGCCCGTTATTAATTGATGAATACACAATGTGTAAAAGTTTAGTGAAGCATAACCCAGTTTTCTTTCAAGTTATTCTAATATTTTATTTTCTAGTATTTTATTCCTAGCAACTTAATGGCACCGTATTATCCACGCTATCGTCACTTTCACGATACGCTATTCAGTAAACAGTGTGTTTTTATTGGATCACGTTTATATTTACCTCCTTCCCTCTATTTAATTTATAGAGTTAAATGCTCTCTATGGCGAGCAGGACGATGTGTTCGCACGACCAGTGCCCATCGCGGTGCGATGTAGTGCCCAAGTACATTCCAAACCAGACTGAGTCGCGACTTTGTCACATCCACTCCCCCTCTGCGGGACCCTCTGGGCATCGGCCCTCTAGCGGCATTTTCTGAAATATATCACAGTCGGGAACATTTGAAACGATGGGTAGAGAAGGTTCCCTGTTGTTATTTTGTGTACGGACAGGGAGGGTTGGATAGGTTGGGCCAGATTAACGATGACAAAACTTACAGAATTATATGACATGTCTGGATGAGTTGAGTGGTAAGATTATTAAACAGTGTGTTTTTGTACGTAGATTTTATAATTTCAAAGTCAAGACGTGATCATCGAATGTACATGTGTAAATGTTGAAAACTGGACTCTGGGTAATATTCAGGTATGTTGTGTTGATCTGATCCGCTAAACAGTACAACACTCTGATTGTTTAGCAAGACTTACCTTGCCTAAGAACTATTTAAACAGTTAAACTAGTTGCATCAACTGTGCCCCCTGCACAAGTGTTGTGAATAACATAACCATGTTTTTCTTGTTTATAATTGTGTGTACAATATAAACAGTATGTACAATGCACATATTGTTTCTACCTGCCTTACCAATGTAGGCCTATGTCTCTCTGCCTTACTCTGCACTAATGAGTCGGACAAGTCAGGTTGATCGATCGAACACCGCCCACCGTCTAGTATCTCAAGCATAAGAGAACAAACAGCATTGTGAGAACATAGCACCATGTGATTTTGTCTTGTAGTGCCAGTGAAAAATACCCATCGAGATAAGAGTGGATTAACAGATAAACAACAACAACTCTGATTCACTCATTCGACACACGAAGGAGTGACATCAAGCCTACATTGAGTGCAATAATGTAGGGATCAATTGATCACCGTGACCATGGTGACAGGGATTCTACCAGGGAATAGTACCAGGACCAGTTACATGTAGCATACCAGTATAAACCCCAGGGATAATACTCACTGGTCCAAAAACGATACACTTTTCAATTTTCGCTCAATGCGAGAAGCCTTTGTCTCTTATTTTTAACAAAAGACTCTGGCATCAATATGTTGATGATATGTTGCGGAAGAAATATTTACTTTTTACGGACATCATACATAAAGAACTAAAGCCTCATATACACAAAGCGAAAGAAATGCCCGAAATCAATATACTGGGTCCAAAAACGATAATGGCAGTATAAGGAGGAATATGAAGAAGAGGTTCACTATTTTGTAATACTAAACATGAATTGCTAACATTTTTGATTACACGGTTCCTGTTGCTTCAATGCCTTTTGCTGAGAAGCAACAGGAACTTGATAATGTGATGTCTAGCACTGTAATATCACTTGTATTTATTGCACCATGTAAGTGTCCTGGCTGTGTCTTGTGTGCTGTCCTCAAGGTGGATGGAGGGTGTCTGGTTCCATGCTGCTTCAAAGATTTCTTTTTGGAAGTAGCTGGAATGCAACTTGGCTGGGTGGTGCTCAGTTGGTTCATCGCGATATAGCTGAAATATTGTTGAAAGCAATGTTAAATTCTATTCACTCACTTGCCCATATATGATTAGGAAATAATAAAATGATACTATTTGAATAAACCAGGAGGTCCAAAATCTTATTCTGAAACTGCTAACGAGAGTATCCTGCCATTCACATCATGACACCCCTTGTTTGCTCACATGATAACATGCACTGCAGGGGAATCCTGGAACTGTATCGATGATGGATTAGGCATGTAATGCAAGATGTGGTTATTAAATTAAACGGTTTATTGTGAAGAGTTGCATTGACAAGAAATATGGATGGACGGATCTACAGTACTTTGAAACAGGAAACATTCTCTGTCAATGGGAAGAGCATATATGCTCATCTCCGGACTATGCCGATAATATCCCCCAAGTATTAGGTGAACCGTATCAAAAGTGTAGGAGGAGTCGGGTTGACAAGATGATATCATTTAATCTACAGTATTTTGAATTGTAAAAGGCAATAACTCAGTAAGGAAATAACCTCTGTCAACGGGATGAGAACTTGCGCATCTTCAGACTTTGCCGATAATATCCACCAAGTTTCACATCAACCGTATCAAAAGTGTAGGAGTTGCGTTGACAAGAAATAATTCTGACGGACAGATGGATGGACAGACTTCCGTGGCTATCGCTATATCCTCCGGGCATATATGCCAGGGGGATAAAAGGAAAAGTTATCAGGGAGGGAACATTTTACTTTTATTTTTGATTCATAAACTTAGATTGATTGAATAGTAATACAGCACTCCTGCTCTCTGAACTTTACTCTTGCAGTCAGAACTTTCTGTTGCGATCATAGAGAAGACTGATGAACAAACGTGATGAGGAACAAAGTCACCTTGGAATATTATTCATTGCCCAGATCTGATATATCGACAAATAATTAAAAAATATTGGGCAAAAAAAAAGTTGGAAGTATCCCAAATGAATTGTCAGCTCCACAGCATTGTTATATCTTATCATTCACATATGTCTTGTCTATTTGATATTACTATGCGATGTAGAGATACAGTACTATATATACCCAGGGATTCATACAAGTCAAAAATTTTACCACCGAAAACTCAATATTACTCAAAATTGAGTTTTCACAATGGTGAAATTGAGTTTTCAATTTTTTTTACCGCCGATTCAAAGATTGCGATTGAGTTTTCAATTTTTTTTACCACCGATTCACCCATTGGTATTGAGTTCTCAAATATTTCAACCACCACCATGCACAGGATGTTATTGGTGTGTTTTAAAATGGTTAATATATTATACTAAAGCAGGAGTTATTTTAGACAAAAACAATTCATCTACCCAATATCCAAATTCAATAAAACTCATTTTATTCAGCGCGTCTTCAGCTAAAGTTTTCATCGAATGAAGTATAAAACCAAGAGATTTACATGTACCATACCACAAGATCAGTCTGAATAACATTGGACATATCACGAATGAAATCAGTGGGAGAAATCAAGCAGTAATTGTGCAAAACAGCAAAGGGTCGAAGCAGGAAACATGCCCTCTTGTCTGCAGTTAACTGCACCAAACACAGCCTCTGCAGATTGTCACTGAATTAAAGTTTAATAAAGTTTTTATATGAGACAGATCTGACAAGTTATAAAGTTTAAATTTTCTGAAAACTACCGAATATTTGGATGGTCACCTTCACCCAATGTTAAATTTTTTAAGCAAATTTCTTGAGTGCTATTTATCTCCTGCTAATTTTTTCCAAAATCCATTTCTGGAGGTCACCTCGTATTTAATTTCAGGTCTCATAAAATTCCTTCGGGACAGACCTAATATAGATGTACATTATCCTCTGGCTAAATTTTCAATGAAGGTTATAGCTAAAAGGGCTATATATTATTTAGCTACGAAGGTTAATGCAAGTTAATACAGAAATATGTATAAATAATATGCCTTTTTCTAAAGTATGGTTTTCCATTACTATTCCAACTATAAAAATTTATTGTTTATAATCAACGAGGAGTCGACTTTATGGAGCAGACGAAGATCAAATATGCAGCCTGGACATCTCACGAGTGAAGTTGTAGACCAATGTACTTTACAAAAATACAACCCAATCATGATTGCAGGACTTGGCTTCTACAAGTCAATCATGTGAAATTTATACGTTTAGTCTTGATGTATTTTAAATCTTTGACATCGCTGGACATTTCACTTTTTACTTCGTGTTTGATGGATACTGAATGAACCGAACGTCGGCATCACGGTCCAGATTTAGCCGGGAAATATGGTCGACTGACTGCAGGCACGTGGCTCTACAAAGCGCAATACTGTCGGGCTGTCATCCTTATTGCAGTAATGGAAACTTCCATTGACCCGGTGTTGTAAGCCCACAGCCAACCTCCCCACAGCGCATGCTCCATTTCGCAGGCTCCAATAACATCCCTGCCTCCAATAGCGGAAGTTGACCTTTACTACGTTGCTATGACGTATAGGGGAAACCAACCAACGCACGGTTCAGTTTGAATCCAACCAAACGACTCCTTTAGTGTTGCACATGAGCGAACTACTTTTCATATGCTCTGTCCAGAGAAACAGGGAAAATTATCTCCAGATAATTCTTTTTAACGCTAGGTCAACGGAGGTATTATGCAGACTTGAAAAGTAATCAAAATTTTCGTTAAACATCTATTTTACTCTATATGATGTCACTTCCGGCGATGTGCGCGAAGGCCCCGAATCCGGTCCAAAAATCTGATTGGTGGCTGGGGTGTTATTAGACCCCCAGCGAGGTGGTTGGCCCACAGCTTCCCGATGAATCGAATCGGAAGAGTTCACTTCCAAAATAGGGAAGTAAGGCACAAAAGTTTTCAACACACGTCGCTTGTCAACAACAACAACGTGATGGCAGATTTTTCTTTCGTTTCATGGACTATATTTTGTTTGTATTTCCTTTCTGAAACTTGCAACTCTGGCGGACAAATTCACGACAACAACAGCTACACAACTACTTCTGCGTGAAGTTGAAGAAAAAAAATCTTTTACGGCGACAGATGGCCGATAAAAACTTTCGGTGCCTGTGAAAGGTAAACTTGTACTATCGTTTTCGCGGCAAGATCGTCATTCGATTGAGTTTATTTCCTAATTTGTGCTGTCAAATTAACTTTGACCATGTCTGGCGAATTGAGTTTTCCACGAAAATTTGAGTATTTGTCCACTAAAACGAAAGCAATTGAGTTTATTACCATACGAATTGAGTTTTCAAATTTTTTTTACCACCGAATACCGGTGGTAAAAAGTGACTTGTATGAATCCCTGATACCATTCCAAAGGTATTGATTAGGAGAGTGACAAAGGTATTGATTAGGAGAGTGACAAAGGTATTGATTAGGAGAGTGACAAAGGCCTATTTTGGACAGGGTTTGAACTACCTGAATTTGTCACATTGTATCATTTGATTCTACAGTCGAGTAAAAGGCCAGAATCCATACTCAATTTTAGGATCTAAAAAGAACTAGAGAGAACAGAACGAGTAGTACAATGTAAAGTGTATAATCAACATGCCCAAAACATCCCATTAAATCAGTGTAGAATGTGGTGGTATGCATGTATTCGAAGGTTTTTATTATGACAAGTTCAAGCATCAAAACCTACATGTATATTCAGCAAAAAGCCGTCGTCCAAATTGTGTCCCATAACTCGATAACCACTTCATGTAGATTTATATAGCATTTTAAAGGTTTTGCTCTGGAGAGTGACATAAACCTATTTTGGATGGGGTCAGGTGCCCACACCCGAATTATGTTTTTCTGTGTTATAAATAGGCTATACATGTATATGATAGACGAGATAAAATTGGTGTCAAAATTAGAGTGGGGGCACATGTACAGGGATACTGAGCCAGGGTGTACATATATGAACATGAGTTTCAGATCCTACATTCAGTAGATAGCAGTCATCCACATTGTGTTTTCCAATACATGTACATGTATGTGGTTGGCTTTCAATTGAATTACTCTGACCTACATAAAAGGTAGCTAGTTATTCTACTGTGGGACCAATTTTTGAGACTCATATGAAGTACATGTACCATAAAATATATAAGAATACGGTAATTTCCCTATTAATTCACCTTCCAAATTTAATTCGAAAACGGCCGATTTTTCCGCTGTCGTGATTTTGTCCATCCTAATAAAACGAACACGGGAGCATTTTCAATATCCGTGAAACAATAAATTCGAACACTCCCGTTTTCGCCACGGAGTTCGTGCCGATGAAAGTAAAGTGAATATGTTACTAGAATCTCGTATATATATCGGCGTATGCTATTATTTGTAAGCGCAGAGAAACAACAGGGAATGGTACAATATAATCAGACTGAATTACTATTACTTACAGTCTATAAGGAAAAAAATTGATTCAATTAACTCCGCAGTCCTGTAATTTTATCCTAACTTGATCGCGTTTCGCGGCAGTCGGGAAAAATATATACGGTAGTCCCCCGCACGTGGTCGAGTGTCTGCACACGGCCTGCTATTGAATCATTCTTCAGTTTCCAGCGTTCGTATATCAAATATCTTTCTTTAAACCAGCATTCCTTTATTTGAAAAACACACATTATTTTAAGTAACAAATTTGAGAGATCTTCAACGTTAATATATTTGTTCGTCGTATATGCTAAATCCCTCGCTGTCCCCCATTTACCTGCCCGACCTGCCCTGTATTATTCGTATGGGAGGCACTTGGGCCGTGTTCAAAGGAGGCACTGGAAGGGAGCAGAGTTCAAACTTTGTCGGGTGACGTTCCCGCGGAGATATCAAGTTGTAACGTGTGTGCTGGTGAATTGCATCAGATTTCTTCACAGCAACTGAATTCTTCGTTTGGGGAAAGCAAGATGCGATTTAACCTTTCGGTATGCTGTATGCTATTCGTTATATTTTCAGGTGAAGTGGACAATCAAACGACCATTATTTGACGTCAAAAATGAGCCATCACGAAAAGCCTTTTGGAAGGATGTACATTTAACGTTGATTTTATTTTAGTATTTTGATCAATAAAAATTTCTAAAAATAAAAAATCTGGACTACAATTCTCGAGCATCACTTGTTTGTGCATGACAACGTATCGACAAGCCTGGAAGATCACAAACAATGGTGAAAGGGTTTCCTTTTTTCTTTCAGAACATCCATTCCCCCCCTCCCTCCCCCTAACAGTCCATACGTCCGTGTTTTTATCCACACGACAAGGTGAGGTATTTACGCAGACCCCATGTGGTAAGTATATTTGACCGTAAACAAACCTACAGAATTACGGTGATCGATCTGACTCGTCCTGCATTCTTTCATCAGGTTCTCTGATTTTTCTCCCTTCTAATAATACTCAACATACAATACAATATCTAATAGCATGTTCGTGAAAGAGGCCGTATTTTTATTATTATCATTATTAAGGTTCACTGTACATATAGGAAACAAACTTGAAACGATGTGTTCACATCGCACAACATAATAGTATACCCCCTCAGTGCCCCTCAATTTCCTACTGAAACACCAAGCCTCCACATGAATGGCATTTGCTGCAGGTCTCCTTTGATATTTAAATTGTCAATGGCTACATTGTTTTGAGTACCGGGATACAACCTGTAACCATCTCGGTCATCTATACGCGGTAAGACTGACCCTGGGATCGTGTGTATCCATTTACAGCCTACTTTCGGCAAGTGCGAGAGGGAATTTCCAGAAATCAATACCACGTGACTTCGTCAGCCAATCAGCTAAAGTCTACCGACGTAACCCCAACGTAACTCGCCATTTTCGAATCATGTGATGCCCTACTTGTTGAAAATTACAGATCTACCACACCTCTTGGGTGATACGAAAGTTATTCATACCTATATATTTTGTAAGCCTAGCCTATATCTGTTTCCGAAGTGGTTTGAAAACCTGTAATTTATCAGATTTCTCGAGTCTGTTCTCTGCCGGATGAAGGCCGAACAGAATCCCGTAATATACCGGATATCGCTCCGCAATAATGGAGGCTCACGATTCGCAAGCCATCTTATGGATGGCGAAGTGTACGCAAATGTACCGGGATAGTTTGCTAATGAAGTGTTTAGTTTATTTTTAGCCTGTCCAGCTATTTCCCCATTCAGCACAGCTTGTCCTCCAGAGAAAACCACATAAAATGGAAGAATCCAAAGTCAGGATAGGGGTGACAAGATGTTTCAGTTTCCAGTGGAGAGAATCTGAACAGCATGAAATATATAGTGAAATAGGAGAGTCCACGTGCAGCATGCAAGTTTCACCCAGACTGGAAATGACACTTATTCATATGCAAATGAGATCGTGTGTAATAACATTGAATTGACTGCCTGGGGAATACCTTGTCCCTTCGGAAGCCCAAATTCAGCTCTGGGTGAGGATGCGCGATTCACCAGCAAGGGGCAATTGAAAGGGGTTTCAAATTAACGCTGCAGTATTATGGGTTTGTGTGTTAATGTGTGGCCCTTGTTCGTCCTGTAAATTTCACAATACCTCATTCAAACTTGTTATATCTTGGCTTTGATTGCATCTATCGTTTAATGAAACATAGACTGGAAATCACACAGTTGACAAACGTCAGTTTTCCCACCAGGGGACACAAACAAATTTTGCGATGTGAAGCGCCGACAACAATTATCTCTGCATGTGCTCTGTTTTGTTCAAATATAGTTATCATAAAGACTTACTCTTTCCGGTTTTGTTAAATATTTTATTGTGAATGAAAATATTTCTTACGAATACCCACGAACTTACCAAAATTCCAGCAATCAAAAATTCTTTGGAATTACACCGCGCATTTTTACACTAAGAATCAAAACATCGCTATCGCCATTCCATTACTCTATATGCTAAACAAATTTGAGAAACATTTAAATGGCATTAGGTAAAGTTTCTGAGATGAGAACATACCAGTATTTAATTAATATTCAGAACGATATCATACTTCGACTTTTACTTTTAGTAAACTGTTACAGTACCGGTACCGTAATAGATATTCTCATACTTGAAACAAACCAATCGAAACGTGTATTGCCGACTGACACTCGGTTCTCTTGTACAATCCGCCGTTAATTCAACATTAATTTTGTGTCATAGGTCCGGGATATTTATTCAAGTCCTGGATGGTGTGTGTAAAATCATGCACAGTGAAGACCAAAAAGTCTATGACGTCACAGTCCGCTAATCTGTCTAAAACTTCGTGATACAATCCTACACAAATTTGCCGTTGGTTCATTTGCAGGGTTCACAACAACAACGTCGACATACCGAACGACTCGAACATGGAATACTCTAATATGTGTATAGTTTTATATTTCCAGAATATTCATTCAATTCCATGTCAGTTAGGTTTCATAATATAGATCATAGCTAATACTGAACAAAAGGAAGGAATACGTTCAATGTTTTGGCCTACTTTTACGATGTTATTATGGACGCGAATTTACGGACGTCAGCTCAAAAATCTGCATGATCGTGCTGAACTTGTCACTCGATAAATATGCTCGACTTCCTCGAATAAAATTAGACGCCTTTATCAGGGTAGAGGAGATTTTCTGACATACACTGCATTTTATGGAAACTGATGAGATATCAAAGTTAATACACGGTAATAAATACGATCACGGCGAAGCGGTCCGCCATTTTGGATTCTCCGTGAAAGTCGGCGCGACATTTAATTCGAACACTCGCGTTTTTCTAGAATTCGCTCAACAAATAATTCGAAAGTAGCCAATTTTTGGAGTGGTGAGTTTCATCACTACATCGCGAATTAATAGGGAAATTACCGTATGTTGCATTTTTGGGAAAATATTGCGGTTAAAAAAATTACAGTACCAAGATAATAACATAAAAGGTACGAAATCATGTACAAATCATTGGTGAGTGAATCATACATGTATATATGTCCACATTGTTTGGCCATGGTGTGGATTACTGTAAAATAGTAAGGTGAATTTGTAGGCTGTGACTTTACTACCGTACCTAATTATTGCCAAGTGTAGCTACAATATCCATCCTTCTTCTATATATTTGCCAAACGTGTATGTTTTTTTAAATTATATAATAATAGCACCATTGCATGGCCCTGGTTTTGAAACAATGATTTACTCCAACCTAGAAGACGAAATGATTTCACCTCACACTCTCATATATCACCCATTTCTAACTCGGGAACCACTGGGCGTGCAGTCACGATTTATATCTCATCCGACAACTCCCCTATTGGGAGTGCAATGAATTTTATATTATGCTGGACATATTCCCATTAACGATTTGCCCATGTATTTCCACAGGTTTCTGTAGTATCAGAATTGTAAAACATTGATTCGGTGAACTTTATTTGTGAATATGAATTACCTTGTGACCCACGTAGTGGGCCATTCAGCACTAGAACTTCTAAATGCCTATCAAAGAAAGCAGCTATCAAGCAGGAAATTACAACACGAAGCCTTACTTAGAGCAACCGAAGCAAACAATTTTTATCTTCCTCGACCATAAACTATCTACAACAAAGTCTGACTTACTCGGGTGCCAAACAATGGAATTAAATGAGCCAATCACTGAAGGCAAGCACCATCACTCAGGCCATGGCAACCCACTGGAAACTATTTAGTGATGACCAATTCATTTTAGTTTATCCTGAATGATGTGAACATAATTTTGTTTCTGTTGCTTTGTCTTAATGGTACCGCCAGACCACCGGAACCGATCGTTTTCATGAAATCCCCAGACCTGGCCTGATACTGAATGCCTTCAAATCCAGATACATCAATGAAACTACGTACCAGTAATATTGCATGTAAATAATTTATCTGTTTTTACTTTGTATATGACCTATTGATACATGTCCCCGTTCAGTATTAACTTCCCGCCAATGTGCCCTCAATCAATGTTAGCCACATTATGTAAATATCTTTCTATTATTGCTGTTTTCTTGTAATTCTATGTCACATTATTATTAATATTATTTTGATGTAAATTTTATTATTTTTTGTTTGAGGGCCTTCCAGGAGAACAGTTTATTTTGTATACTGAGTTGAGGTACCCTCGTTAAATAAATGAATAATCATCATCATCATCATCATCATCATCATCATCAGGAGAGCTATAATGAAGTATGACTCCCAGTAATTGGTCAGGCTTGAGAGCTGTTCAAGTATAATGCATGAAAAAACATTGCTTCTATTCAGTTGAGTAAGCTCTTGATACATGTATTTTCATGCAGATTGTGTCATGTCAGCCTGGCAGAGATATTTTCTGTATGAATATATACTACATATTAGCCTTTAATACATACATGTATACATATTGTGTCATACCTGCCTGACAGGTATTTTCTTTATGAAGATGTAAGCTGATGTATTATACATATGGTATAGCAATAGTGTTGATCCACAGCATCACTTGGCATAGATACAGGGCAAGAGTATTTTAGATGGCAATTCTGTTGTAAAGTCAGTTGCATCATACAGCATAACAACTTCTTGTATGCCCGTCGATAGGTTAGGTCATATGTTGCGATCACGATTCTGTCTGTTAATGTTCTGTAAGCTGCACGATATTATCTCCCATTCCAGGTAATGGATTGGTATCAAACTTTGAATATTGTAAGGGATGGTTAGACTCTCCAAATTCATACTACAGTATTCAAAGTCTGTGATTCACTGAAAGTTGATTCAAGTTGACTGACCTTAAACTTTCTTATTAAGGTCAAATTTTAGTTAATGTGAGGGGTAAAAGCTAGGCAATCCAAATTCATACTACATCTGTCAATGGTGAGGGCTGGAAGCATACTGGTATACAAGTAGGCTGTCTTTTGCTCTAGATTTTCCATATTCAGTTTATTGAAGATGACCGTGAACTCTTTTTTTCTAGGTCAGATTCAGATTTTATGATATGTTATGAAGGTTCATATCATACCCAATCATGGATTAGATGTTACACAACCTTATACATGTATTGTACCATAGTAATTTCAAAAACATATCACTGTTTCAGTCGGAGTTGGCTTATGAACTACGAAGGTGCAAGTATTTATGATGATTTGTTGCAAATACATTCAGTTTTAATTTAATCTTGGCTGTGAAAATTGAAGTGTATCAATAGGCATTACCAGATAGGGTTATGGAAGAATATTTAATAATTTATATTTAATGACATTGAGTATTGTTTTTGTTGTTTTTCAGAACGGATATCATCATTGCCAGGCTTACATGTGTTTATGACCATTATGCAAGATGCCAGAAAATATGGACAACTTGCGGCCATCATCGCTCTATACTGGACTGTGGCAATTTCCATGGTGTTTGCAAACAAGAAACTCCTGGGTGATGAAAAATCGAAGGAGGATCTGACATTGTTCATCGCATGGTACCAGTGCTGTGTTGTTGTTGTAGCCATCTGGTGTGTGTCCAAAGTCTCCGACTGGTTCGGATGGAGTGACCGGAAACAGTTGGCCAGTCCAGGCCTCTTGTTGCACAGAAATGTGATGATTTTATCATTGACGTTTGTGTCGGGCCTTCTCTTTAACAGCCTCATGCTCAGACATATAGGTGTGGCCTTCTATCAAGTCGCCAGGTCATCAACTTTGATATTTGTCGTCATTTTGTCACATTTTTTGATACGAAGAATAATCAACTGTAAAGTGATACTGTGCTGTAGTATTGTGATAGGTGGTTATTACCTCGGTGCTGACCAGGAGGGAATTGTGGGTGGAATTCCGATGCGTGGTATCGCATATGGGATCGCCGCCAGTTTTGTCATCGCATTGGGTGGAACCTTCATGAAGAAGTCTGAAGATGTGATGGATAAAGATTCGCTGAAATTAACCTTTTCCTATAATTTCAACAGTATTTTTATCCTCATCATACTTCTCATCAGTACAGGACAGTTTAAGACGATCTTCTACTCGGCGAAATTCTGGGACCCCTGGTTTTGGACTCTGTTGACCTGCTCCGGGATTTTAAGTATGTTAATTGGTATTGCCAGTGCTTTACAGATTCAGGTTACTAGCCCCACCACACATCATATCAGCATTAGCGCGAAATCCGTAACACAGACAGTTCTTGCTGTTTTATATTTCCACGAAGTCAAGACGTTGCTGTGGTGGATGGGAAACACCATGACTATAGTTGGGACTGTGAGTTATGCTCTCGTTAAATTACGAGATTATTCCCAAGCTCAGAAAACTATGGATGTGGAAATCCCACCGCCCACTAAATCTCATCACAGATCTGTGCAGATTCCCATGGAAAACATTCCCAATGTTTTGCCCAATGGACATCATGGAAGAACTTCTAATAATCATGATAACAAAATTGTTTGAAATGCTGGTATAACCAAAGAAACTCTAATATTTAGGTATTATGAAAAGGTGAAATGGGTACTGGTACTGTAAGTGTAGTGCATTCATGATTCCTGCAACTCTGAATCTGATTTTCATTTCATTCATTTGTCATTATGTTGTTGCTCAAGCGTTCTTGATCATTGAAAAGCTTAAAAAAAACTTGAATATGGTGTAAATCAAATTAACATTTATTACTGGTATCTTGCAAGAAATAGAGATATATATAAAGAAATTGTTTCATGTCAGATTTCTTTGGCTGACACATCAGTATCCCACCGTCATCTACATATAATTCTCAAAAAATTTGTCAAAAATCGCAATGGAAAAACATTCCAAAATCTTTACCCAATGGAAGACCTTGTGATACCAAATAGTAATTAATGCATCTTATTTTAAAGAGAAAGAATTTGTTGATGTAGCATAATTTACATGATTATTATACATATATACACCTGTCGATAGAGGAGGTCATATACAGTAATTTCCCTAATAATTCACCTTCCAAATTTAATTCGAAAACGGACGATTTTTCCCCTGTCGTGATTTTTTCCATCCTAATAAAACGAAAACGGGAGCATTTTCAATATACTCGTGAAACAATAAATTCGAACACTCCCGTTTTCGTCGTGGAGTTCGTGCCGCTGAAAGTAAAGTGAATATGTTACTCAGAATAATTTCTGTTTTTGTGGTTGCGAATTATCCATTTATCATAGAACTATGATCAGAAGTCCCTAACCGGGTTCTCATTAGCAGGAGGTTGGAGGCGAAAATGCCCGTCAACTGGCCATTTTGAGGCACCTACGAGATCACTAGAAAAAAAATTAACGGCAATTCGAATGATATTTTCGATGTCTCATTTTCTTTAATAAACAGATGATATGAAAGGACAAAGATATAAATGTTTCCCTCTGCTTGTCCCTGTCAGGGCTTCGGCGTAATAGTTAGTTTGTGCACAACTCCTATGTCGAGGGAGCCATTATTTCATTTCTTCAGATGTGCATGTGTCTCATACATTTTGACTGCAGAAAGGGAGTAGTTGAGTATTTCATTTGTGCTACGGGGAGATGTCAACAGACATGGATGCTGGTGTTTTATTCACTCACCAATCCAGAACGACGTTTCCATGTAATAAAATGACAGACGTCAGTGTTTCCAACAACATGATAATCCAGTTTATAATCAACGAGGAATCAACTTTATGGAGCGGACGAACATAAAATATGCACCCTCGCTGGGTCAGTCACATTGACATCTCCCGAGTGACGTTGTAGACAACCCGATCATCATTGCAGGAATTTAGAGGTTTAGTTTTTAATTATTTTCAGTCCTTGACAAGCTGGACATTTCACTTTTTACTTCGTGTTTGATGGATAATGAACCAAACGTCGGCATCACGGTACAGATTTAGCCGGGAAATATGGTCGACTGACTGCAGGCACGCGTCGCAATACTGTCGGGCTACCATCCCTATTGCGGTACTGACCCAGTGTTGTAATCCCACAAGGCTTCCCGACGAATCGAATTGGAAGAGTTCACTTTCAAAATAGGGAAGTAAGGCACAACAGTTTTCAACACGCATATCGCTTTTCAACAAAAACAACGTGAGGGCAGATTTTTCTTTCGTTTTCGTAGACCATATTTTCTTTGTATTTCATTCTTGAAACTTGCAACTCTGGCGGACAAATTCACGACCTACGCAATTTAATGATAATAACTACACAGGGACTGCTTGAAGTTGAAGAAAAAGAAAAAAACATTTACGGCGACAGATGGCCGATAAAAACTTTTGGGTAGCTTTTCGATGGGGAGGGCGGGTTACGCCAACTGACACATTTTAAGGATGGCCCAGAGTCATTTAAATGAACTATGATAGAGATATCAAACATAATACACGGTTATCAATAGATCACAACGATCACGGTGAAGCGGTCCGCCATTTTGGATATCAGCGTAACATATAATTCGAACACAAGCGTTTTTCTGGAATTACCGCGACAAATAATTCGAAAGTAGCCAATTTTTGAAGTTGCGAGTTTCATCACTGCATCGCGAATTATTAGGGAAATTACCGTACTCACAATTTGTTTTTGATCATGCACTAGACTATGTCGGGTTACATAGAGGACTTCACACCGTGCCGCACCTGTAATGTGCGCTGACACATTAATGTATAAATTTTGTACCTATGTTAGATTTCAGGATACCTGAGACCAGCTATGGATCAAGCCCTCCTAACTATGGGAAAGGAATGCAGAAAATCAGATATAAAACCGGGCTGATGCGACTCTCTGTTTGAATATTTGTAACTGAGACAATATTCAAAGTGAGACGTCACACTAGGTTGAAAACCTCAATCTTCAAGGTGGATTGAACCGCTATGCTTGAATCACATCAAGGAACTAAACTGGAAAATGCGCAGCTTTTAAATTAAGCCAGAGTCGACCAAGATATATTTTACAACACATGGCCTGGAGAACCAGGAAAAGCATGCTATCGAATAAATAATGTGGCATAGCTAGCACTAGTAAGTACCCAATATCTCGTGGGGCTTCTGGGGATTGACCTGGGATGTCGTCGTGCACACCGTAGGTCATGGTAAGAATAAGCTTCGGCTCCTCAGAGCGCTTGTCGTAAGAGGCGACTAGCTGAGGCACCCGTGGGGTTCCCGGGTGTGAAAAGGAATAGAACCCCACCCGTGCGGTTCCTGGGTGTGGAAAGGAATAGGACCCAACGTCGTGATATGACTGAAATATAGTTGAAAGCGACGTTAAATCATATTCACTCACTCACTCATTGGTTAAACAGAATCAGGCTTCAAACATGGATGTTGTCAGCAAAAATTTGAAATTTCCACCATCTTTCCAGCTTTTAGCTATGGTTGGGAGAACTAGGTCAACTAAAGATTGAAAAGAGCGGAATCATTTTCTGCATTGACGATTTTTATTATAGCCCCATTATGGAGATTTGATAAGACAACCCCTACATGTATACGGTACCATCTATCAAAGTCCGTGTTTCTGGGTTAGAACTTCACACAGGTTTCTTCGGCTGCCTTTCCTGTTTTGTTTTTGAGCAGCTGTCTAAAAGTTGACTTCAAAAGCAGTCGTATAGCAAAGAAATGGTTGAAATTACTTATTGCATTAATTACTTATTTATGTCACCAATTTGACTCTCTATTGCCTGGTGTTATTTAATGCATTTTTTTATTCAGATTCCGTGAATTACATGTAGCTCTTTAAATAGACCAGTGGTGTTGATTGGATATCTTATCTCCATGTACCATACCCAAGCTGGTTGGATCTATACCGGTACTGTTCCCTAGCCAATCCATATTGGGTGAATTTGACTGGAGAAATCAAATTGCTTCATTTTATAAGAAATCTGACAATGCCTTAGTCTTGTTCTGGTTGCTTACATAATTTACAGACAAATATGAAGCATCCATATGACCTGGCAATGTGGATTACAGGGAATGATTTAAATCAAAAGAAGTGAAATCTCAGAAATTGGGGAAAGCTCAGTGGATGCTGTGCATGTACATTGAAGTGAGGGTCAGCCCCAGCAAGGTTCTGTTGGAGTGCCAATAAATAAAATGTTACCCATGAACATGATGAAACAAATGGCTCAATTGGCATAAAGTAGAATATTTAGTTGTGTATCAGTACTCCGTAAATGTTAACATGTTCAAGGCATGGAGTCTCATGATTCGGAACAACCAACCAAGGTTATGGTGAGAATGGAATTGCCTCAAGCTCAGCTCCTCAGACAGCTCGTTGTAAAACGTGACTAACTGGGGCCACACGGAAGGTTCCTGGGTGTGAAAAGGAATAAGATCCCACCTGTGGGGTCCTGGGTGTAAAAAGGAATGACTCTACCTGTGGGGTTACCGGGTGTGAAAAGTAATGACCCAAACATTGTGATGAAAGATTGTTGAAAGCGACGTTAAATCATATTCACTCGAATACCAGGGCAGTGAAAACTGTATTCATGCAAAATCTCTGATAAATCAGCTTCTCTTCTCAACTATCTATTGTGTATTTTGTATAAAATTAATTCTGGTTAGGTTATTTTCATGTTTACAGACAAATAGATTCTGCAGAAATGCACTATTTTGTGGCCTTGTTGTTCAAGAATCAACATACTCGATACATTGAAATCAATCTGAGTAACATAATGCCAATTGAACAATGTTTTCAAAGCTAATATTTTATTTTTAGCACTCCATCCATGCCTCACTGAAGGGCGAATCATGATATGACTGAAATATTGTTGACATTAAGTGACATTAAATCTTAATCACTGCACTCACTCCATTCCCTTGATTTTAGGGGATAATCAATTTAATTAGAAAGATTGATTGAATTAGGTGATTCTGTAATAAAGTTATTGAATAATTACCATATCTTGACTGTACGCCCCCATGTGGCGGCCATTTATTCTATTGCCATGACATCTATCTGGAGCACAAATATATGTGTATTATTTTTGTTATGTACAATAAATGTGGGATACAAACATCAGTTTTGTACTATAAATGCTTTGGTTGATATCTGTATCTGTGCTCATTACAGTTAGCTTTCAGAGCTCCAGATCAACCTCACTCCATGGTACCATTCCTGAGGATGACAGTTAACAGGCCTGCAAGTGCCTCATATATTTTTTAGTCATTCCTATATTTTACTCAAAACCTCCTATATTTTTCTGATGAAAACTTTGACCAATGCTTTGAAATGAGTCAAATTGGAATGAGGAAATACATTTGAGAAAATTGTGTTTTTGCCTCACTTTGCTCGGCAATTATGAAAACATTTAAATCTCTCTTTATTCAACCAAGCTGCAGAACCGCTCTCCGCAATCACCACCACTATATGACCGCATTCAGTGGAAAGAATTTTATTATACACCAGAAAACTTGAAGTTTGGAACATACAATAAGGGAACTGAAATATTTGGTGATACCTGTACATTTGAATCTTGTCCTGCTTCCATAATATGGGATAAATCCAAGATTTTGAGCTGGTTTATAGACATTAGCCTGGTGCAGAAAGTTTTAAAACGGGGGAGTAACTCTTTGTCTACAAGTGACTGGATGCAGAGTTGTCGCCCTTGTAGTGCAATGCAGAATATTTGCAAGTTCCGTCGCTGCATCTTTCAGATACTGTAGTTTTGAGAATTAAATGATGAATAAAAAATTGAATCCAAACCAGATTTTCTGGCTATTGTTTGGCACAAAAATCACAATTTCATCCAAGAAGTCAAACTGATTAGGATTTTGATAAAAATGACTGACTTTATGAAAGACTGAGTGGTTGAAATGCTATCTCTTCTGAAATTGGTGAAATGATACAGAAACAATGTAAAGCCATGATATTTTTTTTCATTTCTCCAAAGTTAAGAAGTGATCAAATTAGGTAGGCGATCTGGCTTGCACATCTTATGTGACCGACTCAGAGCAGGTTGGATTTGGAGTAGTAGCGCCATCAGATTTTCCTGAATTGACTCCATCAGGATGTAGGTGGTTTTCCTTTAATTCCCGTAAAAATGAGCCCAATCCGTCACCCAACGAAATTTGTGTGTAATTTGAAAGATTCATTTGATGTACATGTACTGGAACATCTTCAATAATCCAGGCCTGTAAGTGCCTCCTAGATTTCCTATATTTTTTAGTTATTTCTATATTTCCTATATTTTTTTAGTCATTTCTATATTTTCCTATATTTTACTCAAAACCTCCTATATTTCTCGTGAAAACGTTCATCAATGCTCAGATTGAGTCAATTTGCATGAGAAATACATTTCAGTACAAAATATGAAAACATTTAAATCTTTCTTGAACCAAGCCACAGAACAGGTCTTCTCGATCACCACAACAATGACCGCATTCAGTGGAAATCATTTTATTAAACACCAGAAAACTACCAATTTTGGAACATACAATGTAGTATATTGACCTTACACTCCCTTTATTAAGAAAATTCCTATATTTCTCCTATATTCTGGTAAATTTCCTCCTATATTTTCACTGTGAGCCACTTGGAGGCCTGTTATTCAACAGACATAGGAAATTCAGCTATGGTAATTCCCCTAATAATTCGATCACAGGAAGTGCCACATTTAAAGCTCATATGTCAAAATATTGTTTATATATCAAACTTTTCTTGTGCATCATCTTTTAAGATACGATAGTTTTATAGTATGATAGCATCTTTGTCATTCTTTGTTTCTTAAATAATACAGTAGAAAGTTGCACTTCCTGTGATTGAATTATTAGGAGAATTACCGTAATAAAATTTGTCTTAAAAATGTTTACAAATGGGAAATTTCACCAAGGGCAGTGTTCAAATAACAGCTCAAGCCATTGGGAACTCCAGAGTTGATTGGGCACTGGATAATATAGATTGGCGAATGTGGCCCAAATTAATTCTTGTAACTTGGGTTGTCAGATGGATGGTTATTCAAATCAGCCTTTCGATCATATGGTGACCATGGTCTGTTCAATGTACTAGAAAGAGTTTGAGAAATAGACAGCACAACTCTTTGAAAAACACAAGAGATAAAATACAGAGACAAACACAAAGCTTAAGGGACTTGACTGTCCAACATACATGTTTGTTTCAGACATTTATTCAGTATTAACATCACTGCATATTTCAGAGAGAAGGTAATTACAAGATACTATATATACCTTATTCACAACTCCTCTAGTTCCTCAACCTCAGTCATAGGGGCCCTACTGATCACAAAGCGAAATATAATCAAGCCACAAACAATAAAATAGATAATAATTAAACTCAATTTGTCTTAGCACACAAGTTTCTAAAAATTGCTTAAAATTAATTATTTCACTACAAAACACTGAGTGGAGTGAAGATTAAACTGCACAGTGTAATAATAGATTTCAGACTTGGAACGATAAACAATTTGAAAACTGGTTCATGTAAAACAAAGTTTTGTTCAAGGTGAAATGCAAAGCTTTTCAGATTCTCTTTTTATGTTTTATATAGGTTGAATAGTGATAGAAATATCGGTCTATGTACATGTACTTCACATGGTTTAATTAAAAATATTCCAATCCCAGCTTAATTCATTAAATCAGACTTGAAAACCTTCATGCTTAACCTGTGACGTTATGTCAGACCAGACACCCAAAGATTGAACATTACAACTATTGGTGTTCAGCCAGGCGGTTTGGTGTAAAGTCGATCTAGTGTCAAACAAGGGCAGACAAGCAATGGGAATTTCATTTATGAAGTTTTCTGAAGGTACAGAAGTAGAAGACAGAATAGTTAAAATAAAACCGAACAAAGTAAATAGGCTGATTTCACCTTATGATATGCTGCATTTCACCTAATCATATGCTGCCATTTCGTAATATACATGTACACTATTTCACAAAGAATTTTTAGATAACTTACAGCTTGCAAAGAAAACTGAGGATGGCTTGCAATTCTCATAGAGAAATGACAGATTATTGAGGTTTCTCTAACTGTACGTTTAATCATCGCTGGATATGGCAACAAATGCCAAGAGTTATGCCCCTTGTGTTCCAAATGATATTTGTGGAATGGTGACCCAGATAGCTTTTACTTTTTATCTTGGCTGTTCAGTAATTATGGAGCGGTCAATAATGAGCTAAGTACTGCGGAAATGTTAACACATCACATGAAATAAACACACATACTGTAATATCCAATGAGGCTGATTGTAAACGTCTTCGATTGTTTTCTGTATTCAGCCCTAGCCATAAATAAATATATATAAACACACATGGTTTACACTGAATTGTGCACACGTTTGCGTTTCTCGTGGATTATTGCTGAAATCTTCATGGACCGGACTGTGTATATTTTTGAAGCAGATGTACACCACTCAAGTTTGGAACAATCCATTCAATCAATGCAAACAAGCAGTACATTGCAATAATAGAGGGGTACCTGAATGTACATGTACACATGACTCACATGGATGTGTTTTTGTTGCTAACTTTTTGCACCAAAACTGTACAGTATCACAAAGAAAAGTAAAAAAAAAGTGATAAAATACATTGTACATGTATATAATGAGAACACGCCAAGTAAGTGCATCACCCTAATTCTTCTAATTATTCAGATGGTAAAATTTAACTTCCGGCATCTGTCGAGAGAAATTCTAGTGACTTTCTACAAATTTCACTAGATTTTCAGATCTAGGGCACAGTACTTAGCCTCAGTTGACATAAATATCTTGTTTTTCTGCTTCTATGTTTAAAACTGCTGTTCAAAAAATTAGAAGAAATAGGGTACATTGAATTAAAATTTGAAACAAAAAATCACTGATTCACTAAAAGCTTGCCTGTTAACTAAAATAGCACATTGTATTTGATCATTGCGTAGTCATCACCATTATACATGTATTCTCCTGGTACTAACTAGTGTGTTACTCCAAATTTTTCCCTGACTGCTCCAAGTGAAAATGTTTGTCCAGTAAGCATGCCATGTGGCTGTTATCTAATCATGAGATCCTGATATCCTACCAGAGAGCTGTTTCATGATCCAGTCATGGCATCATTATCTCTCAGCCTGGCGGACTATGGGTATTTGCTGACACAGTTCTTCCTATATGCTGTAAAATGGGGAAGGTGCTCACATAGTTCTGAACTAGCTAACCCGGCAAATATTTAGGTCAATGATCCGAACGACACAGGTGAATAACGTAATAATAATATGCTTACATTGATACAAATTGGGCAACTTCTAGCACGGATGGTGAATCTTGTGCCCACGACAATTTTTTTTAAGTAATGATCTGTTTCTCCAATTAAACTCAAAAACGCTCATTTTTTCAGACTTCTTCAAAATAATTCGAAAATGCAAAATTTTGCCAGTGGGTTGAATTAATACATTTGAATACTCTCGATTTTCGTCACGGAAACACTTGCTGTTGCTTCGATCTGAAGGTTAATGATTAATCATTAAACTAAAACGGTACATCAATTCTAACAGAATAATGAATGTATTCACTTGATGGTAATGCCCCACGTTGATCATGCAGTGAGCAGTCAACCTGTACCCATAGGAAGAACTGTGACTAATACTGCACAGTGTGATCCAGGTGATAAGAACATGTTATGTCTATGATCAGAACGTGCAACGGCTGTTAAGATTATTGGGGCTAAATGTGGAATGATTGGATACATGCTGTTAGTGTCACCAAGTGAGTTTATTACCCCCCCCCCCTCAGTTGAAGCAGTACAGGGAGGTACATGTAATGAATGAGGAATTCATCCACTGCTTCAAAATCCTTCACATCCTGCAAAGGATTATTATAGACTTCTTGCCATGTTACTTACATAGATACTATGTTTACATGTATGATGGAATTATGACATTGATATACATGTACTTGCCACAACAAACACTCAATAAATCTCACTTCAGCTTATAACTCATTGAATAGACCTGGGCAATGCTTATCCAGTAAGAAAAAATGCTCTCCAATCAGTCTCTATAGCATTTACTGATCAAACACATAGATCCCCCCTTTCATTGATATGACCATTTGCACTGAGAACAAACAGTCAATCATGTTGATATGAGCATGGTTTCGCCGTCTCACTAAATTATAAGCCGAGGCGACAGAATATAACCACTATCTTAATACTTTCTGACAAACTGTCCGGTCAGCCTCCGATCAAAGGCCTCCAGTACATGTAAAATGTATACCATTGGTATTGCCATCATTAATGCTGTAATTGTCATTAAATGTTCATTGCCATTAATTATCATTTAACAACAAGTCATTAACAGTCATTGGGAAAAATGGACCTTGTCCTCCAGCAAACATGTCCACTTTCCCACAAGAAAAACAACCCAAATACTCGAAAGAGTAAATGAACCAGACTTCTTCGAGTTCATGATTCTCGAAACATAAGATATAAATAGTGTAATGTTATAAATATTGCTAGATACAAGTCTGGGTACATGTATGTCTTGAAGTCCCAAGGCAACAGAACACAAAACCTAAGGAAATCATTGTTGAATTATCCAGGCAGCTGTCATAGACTTCCAACCCGAAGAATCTCCGAAAGTAGCAAGTCATCTTGGAACTACATGTATAATGTACCAGCCAATCACAAGTTTAACACTGCTAGAACTCTCATCAGCACATATCTCTGCGGAATACGAAAGATTAATTTCCACAGTGTCACAAAGTAATGTCTTCAAGCAAGGTTCTCTTCAAAAGCTCTAACCCACCTTTGATGAACTCGCACAGCAAATCAGCACAGTTTACCCTGTTATCGTAAGTCTGTTCAGGGGCATAGTTTCAGTGTGAAGGTCATGAAATCAAGAATACTTCATCAATAATTTGAATGGCTTGAATACCACAGGTAGTAAATACTATATCAAGTTTAGATCAATCCTTACTCATGCAGTTCTGTAGGACACTCCCAACCTATATCAGGAGCGTTACTGTTCAGTGACAATCTTGAAAGTCAATGTCCTCTCTATTGCCTCGATAAGTGTATTGAATCCTAATACAAACTGCAATTCAGCCAAGAATACCATCAACGTTTCACACCTTAAAATATTGAGAGAAGAAAACAATGTTCAGTTTCCATAGATTTGTCTCCATTTCTTGCGCTCATTTTTCTCATCACTTTTTCAAGGCCGCCATCATGGAACTGAAATCAGACAGTCTCTGATAATCAGGGTCTTCTTCTTTATCTTCCTTATCACTGGCTTTAAATGTGGGGTTTTTGTTGTTACGCGGTAACCGCAGTGTACACGGTAACATCTCGGGCATGACTGTGTGATGGGTGACCAGTGCGATGAGGTCCGGCCATTCTTTGTCTAAACCCTGGACCACGATAAAATAAAGAAAATTACAATTTGAAATGACCAGAAAAACAAGGAAGTCCAAGAACCACAAAGAGGCATTCAAATTAGAATTTTTAATTCTACAGTTAATGCTCTAACAACAATTCCCAACTAGAGCCAATACGATCAAGTGATCGCGATAATCTGATGCAAACATGTCTCTACTCTACAATCACATAAAAGTTTGATACATCGCCAAAGTTGTGAAAGAACTAATTGGCAGACGGTATGTGTATAACCCATTTTTTTATGTAAAGTAAGGTTAATGCACCCAATTCGTATCCAAAGACATTGTAGATTTTCTAACATTGAATTTTTTCTGGCACATCAATACCGATAGATTTACAACTTAAATTGTGGCTTAAAGAAACATGCTGGCAAATTATCAGGTACCGGCATAGGGATGTTTGGAGAAATCTGGTAGATACTTCTATAGAAAAGCTATCGTCCGAGTCTTTGTGCAGCTGAAAAGGCCCAAGTCTAGACGTATTGTTGTCCTCAGACTTGGCTGTTGTATGCATTGTCTGGTGATTCTTACATCGAGTATAAACCCTTAAAGTGTGTTTGAATTTATTTGATTTGCTGATCAAAATTTGATCATTTTGATTTAGGAGTGATTTAGAGAATTTACGGTACTTGAGGAGTTGAATGAGCAGATTATTAGTTTAGTAACTAACCAGATCTTCTTTAACACAAAACTAGGTCAATGATGATGAATGCATACATGTCAGCAGAAACATCGTCCATCTGTATCTTTGTGACAGAATCATTATTCTACTGGGATTGGCAGTTGAAAGCATTCTTTATGTAATTCTTTCTTTCTTTCTTAAAGCGATAAAACCAGAGGAAATTCTGGAGAATAAACACACACACTGGTAAACATTTTCTTAATTCTTTACTCCCATGAAGTTTGACGCACCACCCAGAATAAAGCCAAGGTGACGTAAAACAGCCCGATATGTGTATTATATTTACCTTGAGTTGGACCCCCCTCTGTGATTTCCGTATGAGATAATGAGAGATACCGGAGGGATTTTCAAACTTTGGCACCTTCACAGACAGCGCATAACAGCCAGGGTGTGTCGTGCTGTCTCGTACGATAAACGAACCAATCTCTTCTTGCTGCAGAATATCCAACGCTATCTCCCTGTATATGACAAAACATGATGGAGATAAAATAACTGAAGTTAAACAAGTATTCACACAACGTTATGTTCACAACTTCACATCAATAGTAGAATTAGGGTAAAGAAGAAAGAATCTCATGAAGAGTACAATAATGTAAAGGGTGAGTCCACTGCTGGTCCACCATACTCATGGTATTGAATGTGTCTATAACCAGAAAAGAAGTCTTGCTTGTGATGCAGCCAAATTTCTATATACAGTAAGTAAAACTGTAAACGAATAAACAAAATTACAGGTGGACAGTTTTTTTACTATAGCCCGAACGCATTATACTGCATGTTCAGGAAATATTTCACACAGCTAATATTTAACATAAGCCTGAGGTTACATTTTACTTGTTCATTCTGGGATATATCAGAACTTAACAATAATTACAAATAAAAGATTTCATTAGTGCAGGCTGGGAAATATTTCACACAAGAAACAATTTAACTTGGGGTACGTGGTCCCCCTGAGACAGTTTTGTACAGCCCTTGATAATTCGTCTTCTGTAGCAATAAATATTCAACATAACAATAACAATGTATATATATTTTATGAAAGGAAAAACGATAGCCTCCATTTTTCAATTGAAATTTCGAATTTGATGGTATACCATGATCAAAGACGACTAGAACTAGCCAATGGCGTCTCAGTGTTTATTACATTGTAGTTTGGCTTAGTTTTGGAATTATTCAACTTTTAATGTAGAAAGTTATAAGATAATTAAATTTTTTCAATTCATTTTAGTTAAAATGCTATAAAAATAAAATCAGGCAGAAATTAAAAAAAGTCAGATGCCATTTACTAGTTCTAGTTGTCTTTGATCAAGGTATACCATGAAGTTTAAAATATAAATACAGTTTTCACGAAATTTCAATTGAAAAATGGTGGCTATTCTTTTCATTTCATTTTTTTTAATTTTAAATCTTTTCTACATAGTATGAGCAACAGTTATGCAAATTACATAAGTGAATTCCTCAGGACATACACTTTCATAAAATATATACATCATTATTGTTATGTTGAATATTTATTGCAACAGAAGACAAATTATCAAGGGGTGTACAAAACTGCCTCAGGGGGTTAAATATCCTTAAACCAGTTCTTAGTTCATGCTGAGAAATCTTTGACATTGCATTATGGGGATTATTGACCCCTGTACTCTTCTACTCTGAGGCGAAATCTGTTATGAATCCTTGGATTGTTATAGCTACCTTGGTATCCCTGGCTGATACCATGAGCAGTGGCGGAGTGTCTCGTCCTCTATGTAACTCCTGTCTAGATTGCGTAAAGAGTCGAGCCTGCAATGACAACAAGGGGAAATACTCATGACAATTTTCTTCTCATAATAGGCCTTATTTATTTGACACAATTTAATTAACCAGAAAAAAAAAGAAAAAAAAATTCATGTAATGATCAATACTTGGTGAGTTCATGTATACACATGTACATGTAGTATGTATTCCATGCATTAGTGACAGGATGGGAAGGCTGGGGTGTGGAAGTTTAATAATTCTCTGAACATGCTCTACCATTTACGAAAAAATGGAAGAAACGTCAAAAATAAATGGCTGGTATGCCGTTTATGTTTTCGACGGTTATGTCAGCAAGCATATACACGTGTGGTGCATTCTGCCATGTATGATCTGCCACTTTACCCAACCTCAGGCATGACTCCTGTTATCCCATGACTGCAGCTGTTCAGCATTCAGATTCATAAGCATCTCTACTTCATTCAAACCTTATGCAGTGACGTCATTTTCACCTATTCAATTGCGAGACAGAAAGACCGTCGAAGCGGGCATAATTTCAAATTTCTCTGACAATATATTCTTGCATTTGTTGTATTTGACAATCCAACTATCATCAAATATATACCTATGATGCTTTAGCAAACTTCGCTGCCGAAAAATGTACAGGGGAGAGTTTACATCCGATTACATTGTACATCTTTAAAATTCAATTGCCCTGAATTTTGCAGAAAAAAATCAATCAGTCATTCTAATAGATTTGCTCACCCTCTATCAGTATCAAGGAAATAGCAATTCTATCCGTATGACTATTGAGCCATTCTGTTAATTTCCTGCTTTAATAATTAAATTTGATCACCCCCTGATTGTATGGTGGAAAATATCACGCCATGTGTTTGAATTACAAGTTCCAAGGAATGTCATTCCCTTCTAGAGACAAAAATTTGATAATAGAAATTCTTGTATATTGTCTAGAGAAAACAGTCTCTTCTTGGACAGTCACATGAGCTCAATACATGTAGGTCAGTAAGGAAGGACAGCATTACAAAAGTACCCAATCTTTCTATACCTGCAACTATTTCTTCAAATTCCTATTCCATATATATGTACAGCTGGTATACATGTATTTACTCCATTCAATGGTGGGTTTGTGATGGCTATAGTATACAATATATCTCTGAAATATAACCTGAGCAGTAGATCAACCCTAAACAAGACTGGATCAACCTTTTCAAGTGTTAACCACTGACCGCGGAAAAATAACATCATTAATTCTCTACTCCAGAATTAGGACTAAACTCCAATGAAAGAGCGAAGTTCATATTTGATGAAATCCTTTATGTGGACGATAAAAGTAACAACATCGATAAGAATGAGGTATAATACAGGTGCATATTATAGCTGGATTTTAGACGGTCGCATTTCACAAAAGCTCAGCTCTCAAATCTAGATGAGTCATCAAACCATTTGTGGTGATTTTGAGCAAAGATACCAAAGTTCAATCACACACAGACGACTCACTTCATCCTGAATTAAACATTTTCACATGAATGGACTGCAGGACGTTATCATACATATCTACACGTCTCTCACTTAGGTAAATTCACGTCTGCCACGCTGATAACACACCCACTGGTCACATCTGACTGGTCACTTTTATCATGGCAGTCTTTGATATACCAGCTCTGTTTAAACGTCTTTTCATAGTGCAACTGGGCCTATTTTACAAATGTCCACAATCTATTAGGATCGTGGGACAATGATGGTGATCGGAGAATCGCTGGAATCTCCCTACACTTGTACCCACAGGCTAATGGTTCAACAAAGTCAACAATGACATTCCATAACCACACGCACGCTATATGTATAAAACTTTGCACGAACAAATTTATGGATCGATTTGGGAAGATCAATGTCAAAACAAGATTGGGAGGGGGAGCAGGCTTTGCTTCAAACAGATTCTCGCAATGCAACTCAGCAAGAATCCACAGGAATTCAAAGCAATCATTTCTATACAGATTGCAGAAATTTTACGGGAATGCAAAATCTGTCGGATTCCAGTGAATTATTTTGCGGAAGTACTAATAGGAACTGGATTCAACGGGACACAACTGCTATGTTTCTTTTTCACTTGCTTGTCTTAATTCATTAATTTTCTTTTTAAAGACCTAATTGATGCACTCCTTTTGAATGTGAATAACACTTGATAACAAAACTGTTCTATGGGTGGGAAGAGTAAGTAATTATGACAAACACTTTTCTGTGTGACTGCTTCGGATGTCTCATCCAGTTTTAGCCTCATCCTATTTCAGCCACATACTAGTTCAGCCTCATCCTATATCAGCCTCTTATTTCAGCCTCATCCTATATCAGCCTCTTCTTTTTTCAGTCTCCTGTTTCAGCCTCATCCTATTCCAGCCCCATCTTATTTCAGTCTCATCCTACTTCAGCCTAACCCTATTTTAGCTTCATCCTATTTCAGCCTCATCCTATTTTAGCCTCCTCCTACTTCAGACAGTTACATGTAGGTCTAGCTTCAACTGCAGCCCCATCATGAAGCCCAAATTCCTCCCAATGTACAAATGTAGCCCCAATGATTGCCTCATTGTGATCCTACTGTAAAGTTTGACATGATCCCAAATGTAGCCCCATTGTTAAGTTTGCCATGTCAATGTTTTGTGTTTTTCTAAATAAAGCCAGGAATCCTAGGAATGAGTCTGCACAATGTCCCCAATAAACAGATCAACTCCAGACTCTTGTCTCAAAGGTCTATAACAATCTGTACATGGGAGACCCTACAGTTCACATGCTGCAGCAGATCTGACACATGTTAACACATGCAGATGAAAGTTCAAGGCTTTGAAGAAAGGCAAGCATCAAGAGATGAATGATTTAAACTAATATCCCATTATACTGAACTGCATGTACATGTATATCAGACATGTAATCATACAGCTTTCCACCAGATTAGTAACCTAGGTTATTTGCTCAAATTCAAAATATCTTAATTGTTAATCAAACTAAAGCAATTCACATCATGGAGCATATAGTTTAGTTTTAAATTCTTACTTTTTGTTCTACATGTAACACTGCTCAGATGATGACAAAGGTTTCAACCTCAGTCGTTTCTCAACTGAAAAGTAACTGACCATGATTATTATCACGACGGTCTTTGGAGGCAATAATGCAGAGCTAAGTACACTAGTATATCCTTGGTGTGCATTGGGGGAGTACAAATGATCACACTCCTGGTTATTTATCTGATTTTTATCACACCTGTTTGATATGAAACCATATGAAATAAGCTTGATTGAACAAGTGGGATAAAAATGATATCAGTGACCAAAGGTTTATATGTTCCTGTAAATGTATGTGCATGTATGTGCATCTCCACCTGTATGGTGAAAACTACTGTCAGATGTTGTCCACATCAAGTCCACATAAAAATCCATATTTCTTCAAATATCAGAGCTGCCATGTTCCTAAGTTGAAATTCCTGAAACTTTCTTCAATTTTGGATGTCTTCCATTCACTCAAAAAAGTCAATGTTATAATTTTAAACAAAATTTCTGGAGTGCCACATTCACCCGATATTAAGTTTGCAAAATAGTTTTCTGGAGGTCCTGGCCAATTCCTGGAGACTCCAGCAGTTTCAGTGAGAATTGATAGGTCTGCATATATTCCTATTGAAACTTTTTAACATTGCATTAAGAAATTGATACTGCATATAGGAAAAGAACCTTCGATGCAGATTTTGTCATATTTTATTTACAGCATATCATTTTTGTGCGATTCTGGAAACGTTTTATGTAAACAGAAATGGGAGACTAGCTCTATAGTGACACAAAGCCTGCAGACTTAAATAAACAGTGCCAGATGTCACTGGTGTTTGTGGGCCAACAAATTTCATGACAGACAAACAGTGTATCAGCCTACAGACATCTCAAAATATGAGGAATGAGGAAATAAAACATGCCATTGTTGATAGAAAAAAAAAAATTCAGAAATTCTACAGGCACCCCATAGTAAATTGTGAATACATGTACTTGTACTTGAATAATAACATTGACATGTAAATTGTTATTCCGAGTTTTCATTTACATACATGTACATGTAAGTTTGTGTTCTAAAAGTTTTAATTTACATGTAACTTTATGTTTTAAAAGTTTGAGGATTTGGAACGATAGCTGACGTGATTCAATTTTGTTTCTTAAATATGAAGATTGACTTAGAGAATTATGCCTACAGCCATTGAGAGAATAGGTTTTGCATAGTTTCTCGATAGGATGAAAAGGTTTACTTTAAAGTAGCGATAAACTTTACTTTTCTAAGTATATTAGACACTTCTTGTCCAAAGTATCCTTCCTGCAGGAAGAGACGACAAAGCTGAGTACTGATATTGTTGTTAGAAATTAGCACATAGAGCCATCGTTAAAATGTTGTTTATTTATCTATCTAAAGAACTTGTGTAAATGTACATATATGTAGGTTGGAATATATTATATTTCATACAGGACACTCAATTTATAGCTTACACTTTAGCCTGAAATTTGAAAAAAAAGAAGTTTTGGGTAGAGCATATTTTGGCAGGTAGGTGGAAACATTATTTTTATGATGGCTATGTATGTGAGTTATAAAAGAATTACCATTCCAGCATGTATTGTTGTCGATAATCCTTGGGTATGTCCAGATCCAGTACTGGTAACATTTTCTTGTTAACACAGTTCCTCAAGGCTGTGATTAATCTATTGCCAAAGTTCACCATGTCAAGAGGATGATCCAAGTGGTTTGAAGGAAGTCGAGAGAATTGATTCTGTCCTATACCAAATACTACACGTATCTGTCCGATTCGATCAAGAATTCCTCACATTTGTTTTGATGCATCCAAAGCAATTCAGAAGGGAATTGTCACAAAATTGCTCCACAATGCCAACAATTGCATTCGAAAATTGTTCAGCCCAATACATCTATATATTTAATATGAATTCCCTTGCATTATTGAAACAGAATTCCTAACCAATGGCAATGCCAAAATTTTCTCAGTCTTCTCCAATAAATTCCTTGTTTAAATCATGAGTTCCCATGCAATATCCCTGAATCAGTGTCACTGGCACAAGTATTCCGAGTCCAACTTGTACTGGGGAGTCCATAAATAATTTCACTGTGTTACAATCCACGTCTTTCTTAGTATCAGACTCCTACAGAAGCCTCAACATACTCATCCTAGGCTGATATTCCTAATTGTTCAGGTATACACATCTTTCTGAGTGTCTCTCAATGACTGTAGACGTCCACTTCTTGCTGATTGCAATATTCTACAGGTAACTTCCTCAATTTGTCATCGGCATATTTTAGATAAGTTCACAATTATTCAACCAGGAGTCCTTGTTACAACATCTCTCTCTGAGTGTCACAATTCCACTGATGTGGATCCACACCATTCTTTGAGCTATATGTCTACAATCAGTTCCAATATCCCACAGACAGCTTCCTGTCAAAAGGCCTGCCACTGAGCCTAAATAAGCCCATTAGCTATGAGGATTAACCCGGGCCCATCCTTGAAACTTCCTCTCTAAACCTACCAGAGCCAAGTGACTTCTTAATTGCTGGATTTACAGGTATGGTACCCCCTGTTCATGGCCTCACAGGGGGCCAGCAGGGTGATGGCAAAAAATACAGGTGATAATAATTATTTTTTGTGATTTAATGTATTATTACAATGTATTATTTCTGCAACAGGTAAGTTCCGCAAATGTGGAAAATTATCTGCATGTGTAGCTCAATAAAACATTTTACATGTATATTCAAAGATAAATGATTCTTCATTTTAGCCAATGGGTTAAATGTTATGACATCATTCACTCCTTTTAGTGAATTTATCAAATTATTCAGTACTTAATTTCATATACCTTATTTAAACTAAGGTTCTAGTGCAAAGATTAAAATCTTAAAGAAACATAATCAAATATTTTGCTGTTGTAGAGGGTGGTACGGTATTATATTTACTACAATTTGTATGACCTTGTTCTCTCTATGAGGTCGACATGGGTGCCGCCATTATTGCCGGCGGGAAGGAGGAACTGACGACATCCGATTTCAGGACAAGGTCACAGCTCTTGATCGTGAGTTGTCCCAACAGTGGACACCTGAACTACTTTGGGTCCGTGTTTTCAATCGGGGGAAAAAGTGGCGCAGCAAATCCCACAGGAGTAATTTTTAAAGCGAATAGTTAAAGGTTATCCCTTCCACTTAAAGGATTGTTTTTTAGCTGAAATTGCCGAATTCAAGATGGGCAAGATTCCAAGCAGTGCATCATCAAGATTTGTTCAGTGCTTCGGTTGAATTCAGTTCATATACAATTTCAGTATTATTGTTGAACTACTAAAATAATCTAGACAGAGGTTGGATCGATTGACTGGATTCTCTCTGTTGAGAATTACCGGCACACACCATCCTTCATTTCTATCATGTTGCGTGACGTGTTTTAGTTCAGTACGCTCACTTACATGTATATTCAAATAAAAATGTCAATCAGTGGCGCAAAGGTAGCACCCAGAGCATCACGTGGCGAGCAACAAAGTTTCACAAAATAACTTACGTAATTTTTTTTTCTGACATTTGTAATACGAATGCTGATCAAATTTTAGACACATTCGAAAATAAGGTAAGGACTACTTTAACTATGTTTTCCATCAGAATATGTACTGGTCCGAATCAGATCTAGAGAATTATAACTGACACTGTTCAAATTATAACTGACACTGTTGAAATAAATACCTGTATAAGTTTACTAAATAAATCATGGAGTTATAATGTTCTTCAGTGCAATTTCATTTGTGATAGCCAGGAAATGCAAAATATGTCAAGAAATTCCATACTGTGCTTGATGAACCAGAATACATTGATTCTAATTGCTGCAAGAAGCTAAAACATGTGATGAAAGCACTCTTTTGTCTGCTCAATGAGGAGATAAAACCTTATAATTACTATTGAATTCAATCAATAATTGCAATTTAAAGAATAATGAGCACACTACAGGTGTTCATCAATACAGGTGTGTCAAATGTTAAGCGTCATATCTTCCACAGGAAGGGGGACATGTGAGGGGTCTGTGCATGGGGAGGGGATATATGGGATTTGGATCAGGTTGTATTTGGTGTGAAGGGGGAGGGGAAGGTACATGTATATCAGGGAAGTTTGGTGGTCAGGGGAGGAGAAGGTCAAGTACTTATTGTTTGATGGTCCTAAAGGTAATGTTTATGGGTGGGGAGAACAGGACAAGAAGAATGGTAGAAGGAAAAGGAGGATATCCAGTGGAGAGGTGTTTGATGGAAGTTCAATATTGCCCACTACAGGGTTATGGAGATCAGCCATTTAGCTACTGGATGTGCACAAAATGCAAAGTACCTGAAATACAGGTACATATGTCTAGTCATAGCTATAAAATACTATCTTTTACTGTTCATTAGTTTTCCTTATGGAGGTATGTGATGGAGTAGATTAGAAGTACACACAGGCTTATTTTCAGACACAAAGAGCTACAAGTAAATCCCTTAGAGAAACGTTTTTGTTCGCAACTTCCCTTCTGATTTTGACACTATTGTTTGACGATCTGATCAGGCCGATACCTTGTATCTTGTCAGGCATGAAAACCACTCAAGTGTTCCATACATGCACATCTCTATTTAACCTTCAATTTTCTGTTTCCTATTCAGGTGACTCTTCAACAACAACCAGAAGCTAGCAATCAAATGATATGTCAGGTATTAGAAAGGTGACAGTTGCTCAGTTCCCTGCAATCACACAATCACAGTGGCCAGAGCACATGACACTGGAACACGTTTACGTGGTACATGTACAGAAATAAATGAAATGATTGTCCATGATATTTCAGGAATTTCAACATGTTCAGATCACACACAACTGAATTTTTCTGCAAAACAACATTTTGTCTCGTCCCAAATAGACAGAGGGATGTCCCGAAAGTGTTTTTTTCCCACCCCAATCATGACAAATTGCTTAAACTGTTAATAATCCTGTGAAAGCCTGAAAAACATGTTTTGTACAGTAAACCAATTGAACAGCAGTGTTAGAATTGAGGACATCAGAAGGAGTGAATGAATAGGATTTAATGTCGCTTTCAACATTATTTCAGTCATATCGCGATGAACCAACTAAGCATCACCCAGCCAAGTTGCGTCCCTGCACATCCACCTAATATTTTTTGAACATTTGTAGCAATTTACACAGAAAAATGATTTGTATGGATCTGATCACATGGTTCTGTTCATTGGTAGTTGTTAATTACTAGGTGATTTCATGTGGAACAAGAAATGCAAAGAGTGGAAGTGAGGTAAGTTTTCAGCGCAAATAACAATGAAGATTTGTTTACATGATGACCCAGTCCACTCCGAGACAACAGAATATACCCACCCAAAAAAGAACATACAGAACTCCACAAGAAAATATTTCCACCTACATTAGCCTAAATTTTGACACCTGAATATTTTCAACACCTGTATTTAAATACATTTTAATTCACTTTCCCCCAGTTTGTGATAACCTGCCACTGACAAATTATTCTACTCTATTCAGTTCTAAATTGGGCCAAATCCTTCAACTAGGAAATACATGTAGGTGATTATAGCTGTATGAACAACCTAAGGGCCAACATATACTGTAACAAAGGACAGGTCAAACAGACACTCTTAACTACTCATCTACTCATACAATAGAATAAATGCTCTCAACTACTCATGCAATCAACATCACTGTTCAGGCCTCAATTTAAGAAGTGCTGATGGTAACCTCTCAACAGGTTACCAATTCACTGGTAACCTGTGGGAACCTATTGCATAATTATTAACCTAATGTCATATTATTAGTCAAAATTATGGGGACCTGAAAATAGGTTACCACTATTTTTCATATGGCAACCTCCAGGCAACCTGAAAACAGGTTACCACCTTAAATTGAGGCCTGCTGTTGTGAGGAAAAGCAGATAGCATCATTCAAGTGGCTGCCTGTAACTCCTCAACTCCCTTTGTACCGATGATACATGTACTTTTGACAGATCCGAACTGGTATCAACACTGTCATGAAGCAAAAATATCATCGCCTACGTATTTAAGATACTCGTAGCTTTCCAGCAAAATGCAATATGATGAGAAATACTATTTTGGAAATTTCCCATTTTCATATGCCAATCACAGGCAATCCTTCCATTTCTTTGTATCAGTACAGAGACGAAACCTAATATTAACTATAACAGGGACAAAAATGTTATTGTATAAATCATACCCTCATCCAACTTCAGATATTCATCAGAGGAACAGTATGTTGCAGTGTATTTTCAGCAGCTGTTACAGATCTTCTTCATAAGATCATGAATTGAGTTGAACAAATCTCCAGTTGAGCCAATTATGCATTGTATTAAAGAAAAGGTAATAAATACATGCATTGCAATGATTGGGATTCAGAAATGTCAAAATGCACAATGGCTACCTTGGCTGCAAATGTCAAAACTAGATTTTTTTAGAATAAAGAATGGATCATTAAAAATATAATCAACTTTAAAAATCCCCGTAATTTCCCAATATGAAGATTAGCCGAAAATGACAAATTTGCGGTGCCAGTCAGAAATGGTCAGCATGGCATGTCTTTAATTGTTACGTCATACATGTAGCCAGTGATAGTGGGCCCTGTTTTCATGATGTTGGCAAGCAGATTTTGTTGACCACTGAACTCACAATTTTACATTATTATTTATTTACAGTATCAGCTGTAAGACTTGAAAGTATCCACAATATGCCAATTGAAACATCAGTAGAAAGATGGGTTTCTTTAGGATTAGAACATTCCCAATAATCAGACAGTACTTTCCCATAGGGGTTCTTATCGCTTTAATTATTGCATCATTCAGGTGTGACACTCTACATGGTGGTTATCTGTTAAAAAGTCTTTATCGTGGTTAGCTTTCAATACTGATCCAATTAAACTCCCACACTGGTGTCAACCCTGATCATTGACCAAAACCAGCAATGTGACACTATCTTGGGTAACACAAAACATGCTTTCGCCTTTGGACTCTGGACTGAGAGACCTGACTTCTCTATGACTATTGTCGGACCCCACGAATTAAGATTCCTCTCACCTGAACCAGACAAAGGCCAGAAGTGACCAGCTGACCACAAGCAATCTGGACATTCCTAAAACTCCCGAGATCAGGCATGTTTAACTTGAAGAATGTCTTCAGGTATCCCAACAGTTCTCTTGAGGCTCTCTTGGACAGGGGTATGTAATTGTAGGCCTCGCATTTTGATATGGCTCAGACCAGGCCCTGCTTTTCATGGAACCTACTTGTCAGCCTGGTAAAAAGTTGAGTGCTGATAATGTAATTCAATTGAAATCAGCCCAGCTAATTAGGAAATTATCCCCATTCATCACTAATACCATGGCTATTACATTCAGCCTGATGTGATTTTAGAATACAAGGCCTGACATGCAATTTATTGAACAGATCCATTTATCTTGATACCTGTAGCTTAAACAATAAGCCACATCTCAATCTTGATACCTGTAGCTTAAACAATAAGCCACATCTCAATCTTGATACCTGTAGCTTAAACAATAAGCCACATCTCAATCTTGATACCTGTAGCTTAAACAATAAGCCACATCTCAATCTTGATACCTGTAGCTTAAACAATAAGCCACATCTCAATCTTGATACCTGTAAAACAATAAGCCACATCTCAATCTTGATACCTGTAGCTTAAACAATAAGCCACATCTCAATCTTGATACCTGTAGCTTAAACAATAAGCCACATCTCAATCTTGATACCTGTAGCTTAAACAATAAGCCACATCTCAATCTTGATACCTGTAGCTTAAACAATAAGCCACATCTCAATCTCACAAGTACATGTACTGGCTCTCGTGAAATTATGTCAATTAAGTTCAATCAATTTCAGTACTCTTCCCAAAGTCAGAGTTTGTAGCATCCTAAGCTGTCGATGTAACACCTCCTGACTGCAATTGGTCGAAATATACAGCACACATGCGCATTCAGTCTTTTTTGATCGATTTTGATCGACACAGGTATCTTCAGGGACACATGAAGAATGCATCCAGTATATTTTGCAGAAGAATGAATACATTAGATGCTCAACAATTTTATAAGAGCACACAGGAGAGCATCCTATCTACATGTAGAGTGAGTGAGTGAATAGAATTTAACGTCGCTTTCAACAATATTTCAGCTATATCACGACGAACCAACTAAGCACCACCCAGCCCAGTTGTGTTCCTGCTACTTCAAAGAAGAAATCTTTGAAACAGCATGGAACCAGACACCCTCCATCCACCCTATAAAACACTAAGGACAGCGCACAAGACACAGACAAGACGCTTACATGGTGCAATAAAGACAAGTGATATTACAGTGCTAGACATCACATTGTCAAGTTCCTGTTGCTTCTCAGCAAAATGCATTGAAGCAACAGGAATCTGAACCCACCCAACCACCCGCTCTACATGTAGATGTGACATCCTAAGCCGACTAGGCTCCATTAGAAACGGACAATGCTGATTGGCTGAGAGCCATGCGCACAATAGCTGTGCGCCTCGGTTTTAATCACGGAGCATTTAGAGGGTATCTGACAGTAGGGGGTATACAATCTGATGTCATCATAATGATGTTTGGTAAAACCCATTGTCACTAAGCCACATCTATCCATGCTGAGTGAAACTGGGGCTTTAATACAGTGGAGTGCTCAGTGTTTCCTATTATTCCATTCAAAGCCCAACAGCTGCTTGGGACATTTTGGTATCTGCAGCCCAGTAACAATATGCCGAGGCTCCAAATGGGGTACCATAATAATGACACAAGTCATCTAATGCACCCAAAGACTAAATACGTGAAAATGGTAAAACCATAATGCTATCAACATTTGATCACATTCTGCACTAAGGCCAGATTATTTTTATAACTTGGTTTATAGATCTGCTTTTCACAATTCAATGTCAGAGGATATGGGAAAAAACTAAAAATAAAGTTGAACTTATTGAAAACATTTTTTCAAGAGTATGCATTTGGGAATCCATCAAAATGGAACATTTCAAGCAACCAGTCTCTCAAACCGGAACTTGGAAGCCCTCACAACAGAGTCCACACACCAAAGTGATAACTTCTTGTGTTGTTCATCACGAACACCAAGAATGATCGTATACAGACAACAACAACAACAAAACTACTGTATCGAGTCAGCAGTCTTTTCTGGGGTAGAAATATTCTATCAACACTTGGCCCATCATTTCTTATCACAGATGGCAGACATACAGTTGCAATAAATTGCCATCACTGCATTATAGTTCGCGTGAATGGGAGAGAAATGAAATTGCGTGTTGTTCTTGTTGTTGTGCTTACAATAATAAATACAACCACCACAAACCTGGTTAGTCTGCTTCAGGTTTGTGTGTGACAACTACTTGGAGTGAAATGATCTTTTATTTGTCTAAGTCCACTGCATCAAATGAAAACCATTCCAGTGAGTCAGTAGGTAGCTAAAACTTTTGTGTGAAAAAAATGTATAGGACACTGACAGAAGGTCACAAATCAGTAAAAAAAATAGCCTTACTTAATATGTAGTATAAAACTATATTCCCTAATATTCGCCGCCACAAATGACCAACCACGATAGGTAGCCTGGCTTTTCCGCTCAAACATATAAAAAAATTCAGCATACATTCGCCACCATTTTTTTGAGCTACAGCTTCCAGACATTAGGTCATTCCGCCCCATACAATCACAGTGAATATGGCAGGTGGGCAATTGAACTGGCCCCGAGGTTTCCCTATTCAAATTTTAAAATGTTTGGCAGGCCTCTTGTTTTGTGAGACAACAGGCGAGTGACAATCACTCGCCTTATTTATTCTCAGGAGTGTGGTTAGCACATCTAAAATCACACCCCTTAAATGAGTCTAGGCGAGTGATGGGTTATCTCCCTTGATAACAGACGAACAGTGACCAATAATGATGTGAAATTTGACAGTGAGTGGTTCTCCTGCAATTTTTCTTTTCAAAAAATGAGGTGGGTGTTTTTTAAATTTATTATTATTAATTTTTTTATTTGGCACACATGTTCTTTCAAACTTAGAGCACCAGTGAAAAGTTGAAAAGTTGATGTCAACATTGATATGTCAAAGACAACTATTCCCCTAATTTCTGCAATTAGAACTCATTATATCAAAGAATTTAGATCCAACTAACACCCTTTTTAAAGAATGAAAATTTATGGGGAGTTAACCAGTATTCCAACTATATTTACTTATATTTATCAGAAGTCTCTCCTTGTAAATTGCTGATTCCAATAAATTAGAATCAGCCACCAGAGTCCCATTGGAATGATCAATTAACTGAAATGTCTGCATAGAAAGACTTCCACTTGTGAATAGAAGCCAAAGAAAAGAAGCCGACAATATTATTTACCAACTGGAAGAAAAAAAATCAGATAGTCCGATTCCGTTTCATAACAGGTCCTACTTTTGCATGCACCGGACTACCGCACAAGAGGTGACGCGCAACTGGAAGTAACTTTGTCGCTGGAAATGTTGATAGAGAAAACCAACAACAAGGTCCAACAACAATGGCTAAAGATCGGCTTGAAATAAATTTTCAATGGATTATTTCTTGGATTGTCCGTTCCTTCAGATAGATCTAGACTTCTAAAGGGTATTTACGAAAATTGATCGCATTTTATCGTTTTTGCTATATAAAATCCTACTTGCCGCATGCGACAGGTAGATTGTTTTTGCAAGACAAGTTGTCGCCGGAAAAATTCACTTGCCAGCGGCACGTAGGCAGGCGTTATTTCGACCGCTGACCATTTAACCGGACGTAAACACATGCGTTGCTGTCGGAAGGCAGTTTAATGGCACACGTAAGTTGGTAATGAATTTAGCTGCTTTTACTGTTTTTTAACGACCGCGAAATGCCAGGTGCGCTATAGTCGCGCACCTAGTTCCAAGTTCAGGAGCGCGATCGCGCGCCTTAAAACGAGAGGCCTGGTTTGGATATCTTATAGTGTTGAATATTATAGAAACATTTTAAAATATTTCACAAACCATATCTCGCCCAGTCAGGTTTTATGACCAATCAAATCTCACCAGAAGTCAAGTCCTGATTATAGTCTTACAACCAAAAAAAATTAATGGTGGTTTGTGACCAGTAACTGCAGGTCAATTTACCCCAGTATCTGTGACATCATCATTGTCAGTGCACAAGTCTCCTATATTGTTTGCATGCGGCCAGCGAACACAGAACTGATAGATTTTGGTGACGGAATACTTTGTACCTCGATGGTGTGCTAATAAAGTAATAGACACAGTCTCTGAAATAATCGGAGAACTGGACTTTTTTTATATCTCCAATGACGAATTTACATGTCGGTGGGAACTTTAAAAAAAAAACAAAAAAACAAAAAGAATCCTCAATTCTGGTTTTTTCCTGTTTGCCAGCTAGGAACGTCGGAGGATCCATAAACCAAGTTATAAAAAAAATATGGCTTAAAGTAGTATTAATTTACAGTATTTAACTTATTGACCTGTTCTAAACAAATGGAACATCAGAAAAGGTCAAACCCTGTGTAATTTCCATATAATCGATATTTATATATAAATATTAATGAAGCCATGTGTTACACATGAAATGAGAATACCTGACTATAAATTTTCAATTATCAGAACAAAGCAAAGCACATATAGCGCTCTGTATTCTAGTACAAGTACATATTGACATCAATAATAGCACACTATAATTGTACACTTGATATCATTCTCTCATTATCTGATTGTCATATTCCTTTGAGTAATATTTGATCTTTATCTTTATGTTAAATCCAATAACTTTTCATAACAATGACTAACATTTTATTATTAGACTATCAAATTAATTGCAACCTTTCGTTATTTTGAGATAGTGTACATGTACCATTCATCCACTTTCACCTTCAGATTACGTTATGGTTTGTGTTAGTTTTCAGCCGTGAAAAGAAAAAAATACAATCAATCAACTGTCAAATAATAGTACTTGGATGTAAACTGAGACACCGAGTATTTCTCAGGACTTGAAAAAAGTTGCATGTTCATATTTATCGGCCTACCAGATATAGGTAGATAAACAATATATCTTTGTATCCAAAAGTGACAAAATTTCACAAAAACTCTTCATGAACATGTGAATCTCACATCCAACATACAACTTCAAGATACTTCACATGGGCAGTCTAACACAAAGCATGATGTGTCTTTGTCATGTTCTCCTCAGAAATGACACTGAGAACTGTCAAAACTTCAGAATAGCACAGGAATGTCCAGTATTTATGCATATTCAAACTTTTAAGGACGGTGACTGGACCTTTAATGTTTCATAAAATCTTGTGCCCTGCATTCATTGTTTTCATTCCACAAAGTTGAAACCTATGCAAACAAAGGAAATTGATCACCGCCATGCATATGTGAGAAGAAGATATGGCAAAAATCAAGGCTTTGATCTCTGTTGCTGATTTCAATTTGAGACAAACAATCTCATACAATGTAAATCAAACAGCTGGAATGTCCAGGTATTTTGCAAATTCCACAGTAAAATTTGCATAAATGAATATTAGGCAAAAATATATCGCACATGTAGGCCTATATGTATCGTATGTATCCGGGCTAACAAAATGTACCGACACAATGCACATCAATTCCGGTCTCAAATTTGGCATAAATGAATATTTTTGGCATAAATAAACATAGAGAAATCTATACGTGTAAGTAATGGACGGACCACAAGGTCAGGATGGACAATATATCAACAAGATATAGTCGAATGCATATTTTCCCGATTCAAGAAGTAGAATTTCAGCAGAACTGAACAGTTTAATATACATTTTTCAAAAGTGGAAGGCACGGGCACAGGGATTTATAAATCTCTTATCTTAAAAATGTTCCTAGAGACAAGTTTTGTATAGAGTTCAAATAGGGCCGCTATATATTAGCTTATATGCCATGTAGAATTTCACGTGATAATGATCACGATATGGGATGAAGTTTACTCCTTACAAATAAATTGCGTAAGCTCCGATTTTTTGAGTACGTTATGATAGATCTCAGATTAAATGGCAAGCGGAGTTCCAATGCAGATCTTAGCATAAAATCTCTTAAGGTAGACTGCTGCTGTGAATAATAGTAGGGCTATTTAACTTTTTGAATAACACTTGTTTTTATGTTCATAATTGTGTAATATGAGGGGGAAAAAAAAGAGAAAAAATCATTAGGTTCAGAACCAGTACACAGGAAAAACACAGGGTGGACTGAAAAGTCTGAATGAAGCTCGACTGGTTTCGATCTGGAGTGATTGGGAATAGCCCTGATTTTGAAGAATAAGCTTATTAAAGTGATCGTGAACCCTCAAGTAAAGTTTCCATCAAATAGAAGACCATTGCGAACAGTGTTGGAAAATATTTAGTGTAATTTTTTACGATTTTATTAAACAGACGAAACTGCAAATAAAGCATGGTATTCTATGGTGGTCTATTGCAATCATATCTAGGACCAGTGACGTCACACTGCCTTAATACATATATTTCTAACTTTGTATGCACTTTCCAATGCTTGAATCAAGCTCAAGATGTGAATACTTTGAGTTTCAACACAGACTCACTGTTCCAATGTGCATGTTTCACCAAAATCGGGGAGATGGTAACTCATAAGTGTCAAGTCAATTTGAATCTTGCATTTAATTCCCCCGATTTTTGTGAAACATGCACATTGGAACCGAGTCTGTGTCGAAACTCAAAGTATACACACCTTAAGCTTGGTTCGAGCATTGGAAAGTGCATACAAAGTTTGAAATATATGTATTAAGGCAGTGTGATGTCACTGAACCTAGATATGATTGCAACAGACCACCATAGAATACCATACTTTATTTGCAGGTGGCGGATTCCACGATAACCTAGTCCACTTTTCCGTCAAATTCTCCGTCCAACCGAAAAATGACATTAGCAACGTTCAAAATACTAAATACGAAGCTGCGCATCAAAAAACCCCTCGGCTCTGGGTACATTCATAATGTATTCAATTTGAACCAAGATGTCAGGAACACCAAGCAGTCAAGTCACAAATATACAGATTATCAAAAATTTTCCAATTAGAAATGACCCCTAAGATTTCCGTCCAATCAGAGAAACCGGTATTCATTACATAAATTCCTTGATGCATCAATGATGTATACCAAATTTTAAATAAAACCCCACTCCGTCTGCAATGTAGCATTTTACGCGAGCACCTCGAGTGAAACTTGCACAAATGTATATATTTTTGAAAAGCCTAAACCTTCAACATTCGGATTATCAAAGAACGTTTTCATTCTGACAAACAAATAAAACAAGATCGAGAGGGAAACGAACAAATAATGGGGGAAATGTGGAACTACAAAATTTTCACAATTTTACCGTGTGCGTAAATGTTAATTGCTGCAGAATGTAAATTGACTCAGTAATCCCGTTCAAATCTCTCTATTGCTGAAGTATAATGTGTCCAAGAGACCATCTAATCGTTCCATCAAGATGAAATCCATCAGATCCACTCCGTAAACTTTATTTCCACATTTTTCCAACACATGTGTCGGTAAAGATTGACCATTTTCATCTCGCGCCATGCTTGAAACGACTGTAATGTCGAATTGATCAATCGCGTGCCTTAGTTTTAGTCACGTGCCTGACAACAACCAACCGAAGCGCTGAAGTGTCGACGTGGTTCATTGGCGCAAATATCAGATTCGTCTATTTATATCCAATCGTAGCTTTCGGAATATTAGCCATCCATTGTAACTATGACGAGATTGGGAAAGCCCAGGGAATCACCTTTCCAACGTGACCTAGATCATGAAAAACAACCGCTGGAAAGCGGAGATACACGCCTTCAAATATGATCGAAAAAAACCCCTGAAACTCTTCGCAGTTTAGCGAAGTCTCTCATCTGGAAGCTGCGTTTATTCTGACAAATGTCCACGAATAAATGAGTATTCATCGGTTATTTCTGGGCATTGTAATCAAAGAAATATCTGCTCACAATCTTCGGAAATCACGTAGGTTTGTGTTTTTTTATTTTTTACGTGGTTGTTGTTGTTCATCGAAACATCCGACGATTGCCATTGGCAGTATCATTTTGCAAATTACGAACATGTCGGTGAGTTTACTGATTTTTATTGTGAATAAAACTGCATTTCTTGAGGAAAATAACACACACACATAGTTTTTGTTGAAATATATTATTTAATACGAAGCTGCGCATCAAAAAACCCCTCGGCTCTGGGTACATTCATAATGTATTCAATTTGAACCAAGATGTCAGGAACACCAAGCAGTCACAAATATACAGATTATCAAAAATTTTGCAATTAGAAATGGCCCCTAAGATTTCCGTCCAATCAGAGAAACCGGTATTCATTACATAAGTTTCTTGATGCATCAATGATGTATACCAAATTTTACATCGAGCATTTGAACGGTATCAGAGATAGAGATCATTAATGATTTCGCATAAATTAAAGATGGCCGCCCATCCTTCCCGCCACTCAGAGGAACTGATGTGGTTATATTCATTGAAAGTCTCTTGATACATTGATGCTGTATACCAAGTTTCGTATAGAACACTGAAATGGTATCAGAGATATACATCATTAAAGATTTTGCATAAATTAAAGATGGCCACCAAGGTTTCCGCCCAATCAGAGAAACCAGAACTGTCATTTGTCGTAAGTCTCTTGATGCATCGATGATGTATACCAAATTTTACATCGAGCACTTGAACGCCAGAGAACGAGATCATTATTGATTTTGCATAAATTAAAGATGGCCGCCCATCCTTCCCCCCACTCAGAGGAACTGATGTGGTTATTCATTGCAAGTCAGTTGATACATCGATGCTGTATACCAAGTTTGGTATAGAACACTTAAATTGGATCAGAGATATATATCATTAAAGTTTTTGCATAAATTAAAGATGGCCGCCAAGGTTTTCGGTCAATCAGGTCCCGATTCAAAGTATCTGGATGTATCGATGATGTATACCAACTTTCATATAAAACAACTGAATGGTAACAGAGATATGTATCATTATCAATTTCGCATAAATTAAAGATGGCCTCCAGGATTTCCAGCTAATCAGAAAAGCCGGTTTGGTAATTCATTGAAAGTTGCTTGATGTATCGATGATGTATACCAACTTTCGTATTGAACAGTTGAATGGTTTCCGAGATATGGATCATTATCCATTTCGCATAAAATTAAAGATGGCCGCCAAGGTTTTCACCCAATCAGGTCCCAATTAAATAGGCTTCTGGTCCTTGACTAGGTAAATAAGCATACCAAATTTGGAATTCTTCAGTGGAACCGTTCTCTGGCTATCTCGCTCACGTACGGACGTACGGACAGACGGACGTACAAGACGACGACACTACCCCATGGCCAAAATTGGCCGAGGGGTAAAAACTAACTCCTTGTCATGTACATGTTTGCTAAACCCACCAAGGTTGTGTAACCATTTTACCCTGTAGAGAGAGAGTCTTATCCGGTACATTTCTTGTCTGCAGTATAATAGAGAGACAGAAATGTAAATGTTGCTAATGTCACTTGTTCTAATGTCATATTTCCGTCATACTTTTTTTACAATAATCACCACAAATCAAATGTCAACTAAATTATTCAAAAAAAGATTTACAGTGATACTAGCTTGACCTTATTAAGATATATGTACCATTGCCAGTGTGTTAAATACCAATACATGGATACTATGAGCATTTGAAAAACGTTGCTAATGTCATTTCCGTCCAACTCCCGTGACGGAAATGACATTAGCAAAATTTTGGAAAGACCCTGTATCACAGCATGGGTGATGTCATACACTGACAAGAGTACAGATACATCAATACAATTGGCCTAATTCCACTGAGCATATATACAAGTGCTTGTCTTACAAGAAATTTCTTGTGAATATACAAAATAGATTTTGACGGAAAAATGACATAGGTAACAAAAATGTTGCAGATGTCATTTCTGTTTTGTCTCGCTAAATTGAAAATTGTACATGGAATTCATAGGGGTTCCTTTTTATTTTCATCTTATGCAATTCATTGACATGTTTAAGATAGTAAGATACATGGCACATTGTTTGTTAACAATATTTTTGAATTTATAGGTGTTGCAAATGTCATGTTCTGTCAATGATCGACGGAAATGTGTGTTAGTGGACTAGGTTATCGTGGAATCTGCCAGTTTACTCTGAGTAATAAAATCATAAAAAAATACAACAAATATTTTCCAACACTGTTCGCAATGGTCTTTCATTTGATGGAAACTTTACTTGAGGGTTTACGATCACTTTAATGAGAAAATCTTATAAATAGTATTCAACTTGTTTTAAAATTCAAACTATTTAAAGATAATCACGTCTATCAAAAATCTTAAAACTTTTGCAAGTGATTGCAACTCCTCACATATTATTTGAACATGAGGCATATTCCAGACACTGAGAGGAGAGAAGGAAGTACATTTATAGCATAAACTGTAACTGAGGCTATGCATTGTTAGCAGCACATTATCATCATCACCACAGATGCTGCTTGGTGGTAACGCATGCTGCAAGCATGTAATGTGATTGCTTATCAGTTTCATTTAGTGTATAATAACATAGCAGTTATTTTTATTTGAATATATTAGCCTGATGGCAACATTAACGATGTTGATTACAAAATCAATACCATCTGTCATCAATACTATACACATGGACAATTAATGACATTAACTCTGGGACTGCCAACAAATTTATGTAACATTTCACTCTGATCCCAGTGGGGAGTCAATATTGATTTGAGCAGAAAATAAAGCAGACCTGAACCAAATGTGGACTCTTGTTTACACCCAGTTTTCCCATTACAAGATAGAATAACAATTAATTAGTCAGCCAATTGCTTTACGTCTTCAATAATTGAATTCTGCTGTCAACACGCAGTAGGTTGATATTATGATTGAAACAAATATCCAAATCCTGCAGCGGGACCTCTCAAATTAGAACAGAAAAACAAACATTACAGTAACACATTTTTGGCAGATCTTCAAAATTTTGGCATCATGCTTGGAAATTACATGTATGCAGACAAAAGAAGTATAGTTTTGGACAATATACACACACAATCCATTTATTCTGATGCTTCTGAATATATAAAAGGCAAAAAAAACAAAAAAAAACCCAAAAAACCCCCCAGATAATTTTGAGAAATATAAACAGAAAACCATGTAAGCATATACATAACATCATTTGTCTTCCATCATTCAACCATTGCATACAAATTTTTCGCCAAGTACAAAAAAAAGAAAGAGATGAATTGACTAGTAATATGGATATATAGTATGTATGGTCAATAGAAAGTTTATATATAGCCTCACTAATAAGAACTCTTATATGCACGCAAACACGCGCCAGTACATTTCCCCAGGGCATTTCATTTGCTATTATTATATGCAAATATGTAACATTTGAGATAAACAATGCATTAACAATGTACATGTATCTAGAATAAAGAGTAATTATACACTATTTTATAAAAATATTATGATAACTTTGCTAAATACATGTTTGCTTTGATATTCTCTTGGTCAACTAAAAAATAATATATGGACTAATTTATTTCTCAGGGCTCTTGGGGATGACAGTTCAGTTTATTTTATCAAAATTTAAGAAATAATTTACCTCCACAAATGTAAATCAAGGTTTGATGAATAATTGTGAATGAAATCGTAATCATGATCTACCTTGTATATATATTGCATAGATATTAAACCGGAAATGACACGTTGAGATTTATCAATCTGAAACACAGTTAAGTTTGGTTTGGTTTACTTGGGCACTTCATCGTTCTATAACACAGTTCAACCCTTTATCAGCCAACATATGCTCCCTTGTAACAAGGATACGTACATGACCACTGTGGAACTCCCCCCGTTATATAAAATATATACAAGTTTCAAAATATCTTAAAATGTAAACTGACATGTATAATATTAATGAATATTAAAATGTACATGTACATGGAAGCATTCAGAATATTTTTCACTGAATATATCGTCACTGAGAATTTGCATGCAGGAAATTTCCACATTTAATCTATATTTTAAGTGTATAGTGTATTTGTTCTGTATATGTATATTGATGAACTATTTATCCATGGTCATGAGTTGTCTGATCAAACATACAAGAATAGCTAAGAACTCTGTTGCCTAGCAATGCAATTATTTATTTATCTGTGTGATTTTATTGGAGACAGAAACAGGAACACAATTCATAGCTGCTTCACTGAACTGCTCCAAGCATTAACTATTGATGGCTAAACACATATTTATACTGCATCAAATACCTACATGTCCAATACTGGCAAACTGACATGAACAGCCCCAACAAATAGTTTCTCCGGAAAATATAATTTCACTGTCAGTAAATTATGTTTTTCAGTCTGAACCTGTTAAAATTGACACCTGAATAACACCTTTTCTGAACTTCTCATGGCGTCCTAATAATAATTTTGTTCAATTATAAGGGTTCTAAATGGAAACAACAATAAAGGCGAGAACACTGTTTTTTATGTAATTCTTAATTATCACCACACAGTCCATCAGTCATTAGATTCCACAAAAGGTCATCAAAGTTGACCAAAACTTTCTGAGTATCCCACACGTATGCTAAATCCTCCATAAACTCAACACCAGGATTTCAATCTCAAGGTCCTGTTGATCTGTCAAGGTTTATTGAATAACATGTACTTTTTTTCGTGATTTCTTGAACAAAGACAATTCCTAACCATGACTTTATTTCAGACCACAACTATAAGAGCAGAAGTTGGAATGTCAGCTTTCACGCCATCTTTCCCTTAGTGTTTGGTGAATGTGTCTCTGGGTGTTGATCTAGTACATACGTACTTGTAATCCATTCAGTCACATGGCTGAAAGATTTCATGCTTGAACACAAGAAAATAACATAAAAATCTATTCCTTATATATTTGAAAGCAGCTAATAATGTTAACCTTTCAAAGAGTTTACTTTATCAGTGTACATATCTATAATGTAGACATATAAATTGGTAATTCATAGAGGCAAAATGTCTACCATAATGCTCAGCATCAAAAATACATGTACTCTAGGAATAATATGAATATTTAATAATGTTTCATGAAGTTCATACTCCATGCAAGGATCACGAGACAATGCATACAATAGTTAAGTCTGCAAACAACAATGTGTCTAGACTCCGGTCCTTTTAGTGCCACAATGGCCTTGATAATGGTTCTTCGAATGAAGTATATCAACCATGAAACGGGAAACAAGAGGAAGTAACTCTGCCTATTAAGAAATGCTTGAAACAGGGACTGGACGGAACGTCACAAGGGAGCTAACTTTGCAAGAAAAAAATGCACAATATACTGTGCATTTTTTGTCACCAATGAAAACTCCGTATTCTGATCCCGCCCCCAACTCAAATGATTTGATTGGTTCGTTCATATACGCAAGCTGGACGCAATGCGTTCATGTGACGTCAACAATGAGAATGACGTTACTACCATGACCTCAACAATGGGAATGACGTTACTGCCGAGACGTCACAGTATAGCGTTACAATGAAATGGATACAAATATTGCGACCGAAGGTAAAAACATGTCAATCATCCAGACTAACCACGCCTCCAGATGGAATCTTTACACGACGAAACCCATCAAATCGTCCAGTCTCTATTTTAAAAATAATTTTTTCATTTTTATTTTTATTTTTTATTTCTTTTTTTTTTCATTCTATTTATTTATTTATCAAACGTATTAAGATCACTTTATTATTATTAAATAGTACATACGAAATAGAGACTCATCCAGTCTAGATAATTACCTGTTTTGATGTGCAGCTCAATTATTGTAGATTAATTAATTTACGATTATGAAGCAGTTAATGATGGAGTAAGGAAACTTTTATATATCATTCATTAAAATACCAAGCACATTTAGCTATATAAAAAAAGTTATATGTTTACAAATAAACTGAATGGGCGTTTACAAATAAACTGAATGGGCTGGAGTCTTCGAAATAAATGTACACCACACACATATGGTACACAGTATGTCTCAAACAAAGGATGCATATGTTTATCCTACTTTAAGCAAGTTTCAATAAATGGAGGATGAACTTAATTGGTTGAGGTGTTGGAGAGTATAATCCTAGAAGGTCATGGGTATACTCTCCAATTAAAGGAGAATGTAAGGCTTCATGATAATAAACATTTCTATGCTACTCTGTCACATATGCCTTTGATTCACATCCTCGAGTTTTTATCAAGTGATAGAGATCACTCTATAAGAACTCCTGCATGTGATCAATAGATAGCTCGAGATTTACATAGAGAGGTTCCCATCCATAAAACAAATGCTCCACTATATGCAGTACAGTATGTGAAGCAAAAGCTCCTGTCTGGTTTTTAGGGTGTTCAATGGTACAAAGTTTGCTTGAAAAAAATACTAGACTGCCATAAACTCTGATTATTTAAATTGATTCAATTGAGCCTGAAAATGACCTCTCATCTGGAGTCCACCACCTGGGTGCCTGTGGATGTGGATAGAAATGCACATGCAATACTCGGATTCTTCAATGCTACCAGATTAGAAAATAGTCTGACAAGTCTTTCTACATGTAATGTTAATGTCCAGTATCGAAAATCCGAATTGGCTCCAGATGTGGAGTCAGGACAACAATTCCAAGCAACTACTTGTTGCAATTTATAGATATCCCACATTTGGTGAGAATCCATTGCATCTTTCTGATTTTATTGCCTGAAAATTGAAAGTCGGATCGATGAATGAAAGAACAAACAAATGGACCCTCCAGGCAACCCAAAAACAGGTTACCACCTTAAATTGAGGCCTGTGTTGCTGGGTGAAAGTCTCTCTCTTCAAGAGTCACTTGTCCCTCATTATAAAGTTGGGGGACAAAATATTGCTTCCACTATAAGCGAATCACACAAAACCGAGTTTCATTGCAGCAGTATACATATTGCACATATATTGTGGGTCACATCAGTGGCTGTGCTATACTGAAACCAACTTTATAATGAACTGTGTTATAATGGGGGACAAGTGTACATGCAGGAGCGATTCAAGATTTCATTGTGTGAACACAAGAACGGCAGAGTGAGGTGTGTTACTGTATCTATATACATGTACAGTGGATGTCTGAAATATATCAGGGTGAAAATGTTGGGCACTCCATTGTAGTATAGTGGGCACTGGTCATAAAGATTATGCTGTGCAATCCATTCCCGCACACCACCCTACACACTGTATGCTCCCTCGTTCCAATGATGCATAGACAATGATAATAAATATCTGTTTCCCATGATATATACCTTTACCTTTGTATCCATATCATCTAACATTTGAGTGAGCCACCCAGTGGCTTTCCTCTTCCCTTAATCATCTATTAATTGTACCCTGCACCATGGTATTTCCATTTTTCATATATATATCAGTTATTTCACCCAGTATTTCCTTTCTCAGTTTTAAGGGCAGTGAGTACACTCGCACTCTCCATCACTCTCCTTAATTTTCCTCCAGGAGAGCAGTGATAACTCTCTTGAAAATTGCCAATGCAACGAAGAATACATCATGCTCTCACCACTCACACAAAACAGAACCCAGGAGAGTGATCAACCACTCTTGCAGATTGTACAAACACGAGAGAGAGAGAGACTGACGACATGTGTATGAAAGATCATAGTACATGTACAGCTTCCAGCGACTTCCTCATTATGAAGATGTACATGTAGGCCAACTCAATACTGAAAATCCTCAGAGACAGACATGAACAGACATATAGCCAATAAAAAAACAAACAGGATGAGAAACAATCAGGCTACAGGCACATGTGACAGCTTTTAGAATCAACAAGACATACCTTTTACTTCTGCCGGAATTTTTACGGGCAGATGAGAGCAGCTTCCAAATAAGGCTCATGTCAACTGTGATTGTCCGATTGTCGACTTTTATGTTGTTGATGATCATATTGATGGTGTAGCAGAATAATCACATGTAACGTCCTCATTGTGCCATTTGAGAATCACACTTACATGTATCTCACCTGAGTCTCACTTACTATCACACTTATCTCACCTGAGTCTCACTTACTATCACACTTATCTCACCTCAGTCTCAGTTACTAACACTAAACAGTGTAGTATATACGGTAACAGTCGACGATGTAGGCTATACTTCCATGTATCTAACCAGAAATAATTCGTGTGAGCTTTTCCACACCTGTGTGACTGTGTCCGGTGATGCAAAAATGGTCGAGTTGATCCACAGCTCAATTTTACTCTATATCCTGCCCGAAATATCACTGACCAGTGAGGAATTTCCCTCCAATATTTCTGTCACTCAGGCCGGCCAGGTGGACCACAGAGAAACGTGTCCAGGAAAACAATCCAGTATCTTCTATATCTCTCTCTTTCTCAGTCCCCTTCTCTCTATGCTTTCCTAATTCATAAACCACAGGTAAGAATCCAAAGCACCTGAATTTTTCTACTAAAACTAATTGAACTGCCTAGCTTGAACTAATACATCCACACAGTCCGCATGCCGGGGATGATATGGCTTTCTAATAGAGCCCCCTTGATCAAGTGGTTTGGAGGTCCCCCTTCCCTGATCAATAGAGCCTACAGTAGAGACAGGCTGGAATGTTGTTTGGAGGTTCCAGAACATGGGGTATGCTGCATCTGTGACAAACCAACTATGTTTGTTACACCTACCCGACTTTCATATTATCTGATTTACCAGCTATCTGTGTACCTTTAAGAGGCTCCAGAAAGGGGGGGGGAAAATGTATTTCCAGAATCTGTACGCTGGGTGAGGGATTCATACAAGTTACAGTTTACTAACCATGATAAAAGTGAAGTTGACCAAATAAAAATCAATTTTCCTACCACTACATAAGTAAAGTAAACCTTGCTACATTTACTTCCTGGAATGGTTGGGAGTGGTTATAATTTGACCCCTGGAAAAAAGTCAATAGTGAGTTTTTGTTAATTTTATGTGAATTTTAATGTTAATATTTTAACATGAATGAATCCCTGTGGGCTATAGATATTGCCAACTTCTGCTGACTTTGATTCTGATATTAATTCAAGTAATAATTTGCACAGTGTAAGGTAAATAAATTATCAACTGATGGCAATGTTCTTTCCAGATCGTGGGGAACTACAACAGTAGATTTTTTTTATAGAGAACTGACTTAATGATTCGTAAGTATATCTGTACAATATATAGCAGAAGAAGGGAAGACAATAAGATGGTAACCCTACAGCAGTGGTATTGTGTGTGCATGGAAAACAACAGATTTACTCAAATTATTATTGTAACATAATTTAGTAAACAGGATGATCAGCAAATAGAATCAACTGCGTAATTCATATGAATTGTAAGAGTGTAAAAGCCCACCACCCTAAGTAATTGACACCAACAAGAGGGTCAAAAGGGGAGTAATGGGATTTATTCACTGCTTCAGTGATTCCTGCATGGGAAAGAAATCCACTTTAATATGACACTCATCTGTGAAATTTACAACTACAGTAGCTACAGGTAAACAGGACTGACCCATAACCAGTATGCCAGGAGGGTCAAGATGGGCCATACTAACAATACAGGCATACAAATTAAATACAGACAACAGTAGGGAGTCAGATCCCCCCTACCCCACAATAAAATAAATATTTGTGGAACTGTGGAAAAGTACATGTGGAAGTGAATGACACCTGTACATGTATGACCTTCCGGGTTTGTACCTTGTTTGGCTGGCACGTGAGGTAGATTAAAGTGCCAAATAAATTAGGCTCTCTGACAATCCATTGTGATCACCAGTGTCTGTAGAGCCTAATTCTCAAAATTCGAAATTCAAATTTTTTTTTTGGTTTTGGTTAGGATTTTGTTCGGGTTAGGGTTTTGCTAGGGTGTGTTTGCTTGGGTCATCGTCGCCGTGTGACCAGTTAGTCCGGTGGCTTAAGGCCAGATTTTCACTTTATCGTGACAGAGTGGAACATGAAGCTGCGCTATCCAAACCCCTCGGCTCTGAACCCCAGCTATTATAATAAGGGTGTCTCTACCAATTGATTGGCTTGTGGGAAGAAATATTTACCCATGGTATTGTAAGTGTACTTTCCTTGAAAAAAAAGAAGTTTTCCTCCCCTTAAATTAATTTGTTTCTTGAATAAATTGAAAGAGCTGTATCGATGTCTCACCAAAACAACAGTACACATGGCTAGATAAATACAGTACATGTATACTAAATGGCACATGTATGTCATTTCAAAACAGATTTGCAAGCATTCTTTGCATTGTCTAAGAGAATAAATGAATAAATCAGTCATCCAATCAATAAATAAATGTGATAGTATACTAACATGATAATAGAAATAATATGCAAACTTAACATAGGAATTAGTGGATTTTGTTAGACAAGGGGCATAACTCTGCAAAATACTTTCTGACATGACTCATTTTCGATAGGCATCTAGTTCAGGTCAAGAGAAACAACGGTATCACGTTAGGGTGTTGTATATGGAACGGTTCTGAAATTATCACAACAAATCATAAATGGATTTTTATTTGTAAAAAGGGGCATAACTCTGCAAAATATTGTCCGAGATGACTCATTTTCGATAGGCTTCTGATTTACGTGAAGATAAATAGATGTAACAAGTTTGGTTGCCATGCATGAAACGGTTCTGTAGATATCGCGGTAACGGATTTTATTAGACAAGGGACATAACTCTGCAAAATACTTTCTGACATGACTCATTTTCGATAGGCATCTAGTTCAGGTCAAGAGAAACAACTGTATCACGTTAGGATGTTGTATATGGAACGATTCTGAAATTATCACAATAAGAAATCATAAATGGAGTTTTATTTGTAAAAAGGGGCATAACTCTGCAAAATATTGTCCGAGATGACTCATTTTCGATAGGCTTCTGATTTACGTGAAGATAAATAGATGTAACAAGTTTGGTTGCCATGCATGAAACGGTTCTGTAGATATCGCGGTAACGGATTTTATTAGACAAGGGGCATAACTCTGCGAAATACTTTCCGACACGACTCATTTTTGATAGGCACCTAGTTCAGGTCAAGAGAAACAACTGTATCACGTTAGGATGTTGTATATGGAACGGTTCTGAAATTATCACAATAACAAATCATAAATGGATTTTTATTTGTAAAAAGGGGCATAACTCTGCAAAATATTGTCCGAGATGACTCATTTTCGATAGGCTTCTGATTTACGTGAAGATAAATAGATGTACCAAGTTTGGTTGCCATGCATGAAACGGTTCTGTAGATATCGCGGTAACGGACGTACGGACGTACAGACGTACGGACGTACGTACGTACGTACGTACGGACAGCCGTACATGATGACGACAATACCCCTAGGCCAAATTTGGCCGAGGGGTAATAAAGCACCAAATTTGGCACACGTGTCGTCAGAGACACCGGGAACAATATCAGAAGGGGTGCCCCCGATTTTGAGGCCCAGGAGGCAATATGTGGCCCATTAGGGGCCCGGGGTCATTTTGGGCCTATAAATGGCAATTTTTATCCCAACGATTTTCAAAACATCATATATTCGCAATCCTCTGGGGTAAGAGTCTGAAAATGTCCACACCAATAGTGCTGGCAAAGGTCTAGCGAGAAATACAAAATAATCCAAGATGGCCGCCATAATGATACGTCAGAACCAAAAAATGAAATTTTTGACGAATTTTCCATCCAAAATTTTGAATTATTTTTTTATGTTGTTTTCTTGGCGTTAGGTATACAGTGAATATTAGAAAATAATCATATATAACTGACTCAGATGGCACGGTAGACCCTGACTGACCTTTGCCAAACTGGGTCAAGTTGGACCAGATCCTTATTTATGCAATAAATTCATTGGGGCTACTGTACAATGCAACCCGTGACTGGACAATGCATAGCTACCAAGTGAAATGTGTCATACTAATATAGTGTTAGACTTCCATCTACACAATTTTGAATATGTTATTCGGGATTCCTGCTGCTGAAGATGAAGTGGCGGCGCCAATGCGAAAACTATGGCCTATTAAAGAGGATCAATGCCGATTAAAGAGATTGTGTTTTACATGAGCTGAGAAATAGGCAGCTGAAACGGGCGCATCCTCTGCAAATTGGACAGGGACCCGTCCTCGGATGTGAAATATGCCAATGAAAATAAGCACGGATTGCTTGAACTGACAATATCTAATATTATCAGTATAAACAGATGAAGTGATTTATGGGATATGTTGTGTTTGAAGTTGCGGATAATAATGTGCATGCCTTGTAACGGCCCAGATTGATCGGAGAAAGAGACATCGTTGTATTGAAGAAGATTGCTATTGCTGTCTTGTTTTGAACGAACTGTCAATTCACTAACGCGTAAGAATACATGAAATGCTACCAAGATCATTGCTCATAAAAGAGTTAGATGGATACAATGTGGGGTATAGCATCAAATATCTTATGGAGGATATCCTTAGTTATGGGCAGTCTGGTATCCGGCCGTGTAATTTTGACATGCCCGTAAGGAGCATTTTGGCAAGGAATAACTGAGCAGGATCGTGTACTTCAGCCAAATTGTGCACATAACTGATAGCCGACACGAATGTATAAGCTGTGGAGGGTGCATACTTGTGGAAATGCAAGAATGCTTTGAAGGAAACCAACTGTGCCGATGAGATGAAGAATATCTTACTGGCACTCTGACCAGTGTTATTGAGGAAATCTCTATATACTTGTCATGCGCGCGCTTGTATACTTTCAAGGAAGATTCTGCAAGGGGCGCCGTCAGATGAACTCTGCTTCAAAGACTCAGCAACAGACTTGGTATTGGGTGCGACGAGCGATTGAGCCAAGGGGCTAGAGACAGCGCTTCCTGAAATTGTAACCGCGAGAGTTTGTCATGAATAAGATTGTTCCGAAATATGTTTTGATCTGAAAAGAATGTCATTTCGAAGGCAGGCAACTACTAACTGACGCATTAATTTCATCAGCAATGAAAGAGTGGTGATTGATTATTTCAACCACAGTCATACTATCACAAAGAAAGAGAACGTTATGATATCAGAGGATACCCAATTTGGAGAAAGAAAATAACTTTTCCATTGAAAGACTCCAGGAATACAAGCCAGGTATTAACATAGGCTCTAGCTTCATTCAAGCCTGTGATACAACTTTTGTTAAAGTCAATCAGGCAGCGGAGTAATGCCCTGCCGGGCATGACGACTTTACAGGCAAAATTGTGCGAGCCAATGAGAGATTGCCCAAGAGTTACCTTATTGCGGCGCGAGAATTCACCAAGTATGCTTTTCAGTTTATGAATTTTGTCTTCTGGAAATGGTGCTTTCATAGTTTTGGAGTCCAGTTGAATCCCATGCATAACCATAGTAGTTGATGGGTAGTATTAAAGTCTTAGCATGTTTGATTGGAATGCCCAAATACTCGCACAAGTGAAAGTGTTGAGAGCTATAGAACTGTGGCTAGCGTCATTTGCACCGACGAACATGAAGTCGTCCAGTATGTGGATCACCTCTGATATGCCAAATTCTGTAGCCATAACCGATTGCACAGAATGACTTGAGCTCTTTAATATCTTACAGGATGTAGAGCATCTCATCGAAAGGCACCGATCATAACAATACTTGTCGCCCCCGGTAAACCCCAGTAAGAGGTGAATCGGTATGATGCGGAAGGCATCATCTATTTGCCATCAGGCTTTAGCGCTTTTTGAACTAGTGCAATCGTGATATCTAATGTCTACGTATTCACTATATCATAGGTCCTGTTGAACCGCACCGTTAATAGACAAGGCAGATTTTCCAGGGAAAGATAAATCGTTATCACCCTAAAGGTATTAGGGGGGATTTGGTTTAATGTCACACTCAAGGTTATTTCATTCATATGGCGACAGCCAGTTTTAATGATGGAGACAGCTGAGATACGGGATGAGAACCACCTCCGGCCCGTCGGCATGTAACTGGCAAACTTTCACACATGCAACAGCGAGGCTCGAATCCGTGCCGGTTCGGCGGTGTGAGGCTTGCGATCACAAGTGATGCGCCTTAGACAACTCGGCCACCAAGAGCCCCCCAAAATATTAGGTTCCTTTCTGGGGACTAAGACTAATGGAGTGCAAACCTTATTGTCAAAAGGAGTTGAGAAGGGACCAGCAGCTCGACCTGTCGACAACTCTTTGTCTAATTTAGCTTCTACGATAGCAGGGTTTTGCATAGCAGATGAACGATTACGTGAGACAGTGAAAGCATATCTTCTCGAGTGTCAAATATCGAAACTGTTTGTGAAACTTGAAACAATCAAATCTACCTCAGGGTAGTTACTTAGCACAGTTTTAGCCTGATCCCAACCGGTGTTGGAAAAGTAACTCCCTTCGCCGCTGGATTTACACATGCTAATTTACATGTAAGGAGCCGAGAAGAATCCAATTGGCAACATTTGATGTAGTTCACAACTGTGGCATGTACGATAACCTGAAGTTTCATCCTTCGAAACATTTGTTTTAGTACCGATAACAAGCATTGAGGATGGGGCGCTGGTGGCCATATTGGATATCTATAGAAGAGAAAATAGCCAATAACCTTCATGCGTGCTTCATCAAGTCGATCATAACAGAGCTACATGTACAGAAGCCTCTCAGTGAAGCCTTTACAAATATATATGATGTATATTAGCATACAAACACACATACATGTGTATAGCAATAATAATTATTGGGGACGCTCTGGCGGCCATATTGGATATTCAACGGGGGAAAACAGTTTCCAATTATCGTTATTATTTTCTTCTTGTGTCAGCCAGGCTCGTAGAAAACCAATCTCGTGTAAAAAGGCGATTCAAAGCTGTCAAATAGTCGCCAACAGGAGGCTACTGTATGTATTATGGCGGCCATATTGGATTTATGCAAATTAAGGGCCTTCCACCTCCTGCAGAAATGGGCACCCCTTCTGAGATCATTCCTTATGCCCAAATGAGCCTCTGTGCAAAATATGGTGCTTTATTCCAGCCAGTCACGATCTTGACCGTAAGCCACCGGACTAAGTAAGGTTAGGTGCGACGTTAAATTTCAAACAACCAATCCAGTTATTATATCATCTCTGGTGAGTACATTAAAAAAAAAATCTGTTTCAGGGGAGACAACTCTTCTCCACAAAGTATCACAAACTCACAGGCTTTAGCTTACGATCTTATCATTTAAAGCCGTGAAGTATGTCTGTCAGTGTTTTCATAACTCGATAACCACGCGATGTAGAGATAAAATATATATGCCATTCGAAAGGTATTGATCAAGAGAGTGATATAGTCCTATTTTGGACAGAGTCTCCGTGATATATTGATTTCCTCTGTTACAAGTGTATTATTGGCATTGGTGGTATATGCCACCCATCAGTGCTTTAGACATACAAGGCAGTTAGGTCACAGCCAAAATAAACAGATCAGAACTGTGAAAAACAACACTCTGTAGACCTGTCTTTGGGATTTAAAAAATATCACAACAGTCTTAATTCTGTCAGTCATAATCAGATAGTTCATTATTGTAAGGCCTAATTTATTATCGTTCCAGGGGAGATTTTCAAACAGCTGCCCATAACTTACAATGTAAAACACATACTTTTGGTATAAAAAAACCCAGATGTTTCAATTAACTGCTACAGTACGGGAAACAAAATTAAACAGATAGGTCATTGAGGTTCTTAATTTCCTAAGTAAAATATGTTGTATTGTTGGAAAAATAGTGCAGTTTAAAAAACACAGTACCAAGATAATATCAACGTTCACATTCATTCCAGAGTTATATATATCCACATTGGTTGGCCAAGGTGTGGATTACAGTAAAATAATTAACGTGAAGTATTTATCTGGAATGAGTTTGTAGACTGTGATACCTTAAATTACCAAATTATTGCCAAGTGTATCTGCAATGTGTATCATCTTTCTTCTGTATATTTAAATCTGCAAAACATGTATGTATCTGTTTTTTAAAGTTTTTTTTATAATAAGTGTCACCACATGGTCCGGGTTTTGAAACAGAAGACAAATGATTTCACCCTGATATACATCACTCAGGAACCACTGATCCACTAGGGAACCATTTTATATTGAATTGGTGAAATAGTCACAAATCTCAATGTGGAAAAAGTTGTTTTGGTCCTGGACAAGGGTACTGAAAACCATTAACTCATTCGGTACCAATGACGCCAAAATAATTCCCTGTCTCAACCCCGTTGACGACTTTTGGCGTAATTTCTTAGAGCCTCCCCAACCCCAATGATGCCAAAAGGCGACATCGCTGCTTCACCGTCAAATAAAACCCCACTCCGTCTGCAATGTAGCATTTTACGCGAGCACCTCGAGTGAAACTTGCACAAATGTATATATTTTTGAAAAGCCTAAACCTTCAACATTCGGATTATCAAAGAACGTTTTCATTCTGACAAACAAATAAAACAAGATCGAGAGGGAAACGAACAAATAATGGGGGAAATGTGGAACTACAAAATTTTCACAATTTTACCGTGTGCGTAAATGTTAATTGCTGCAGAATGTAAATTGACTCAGTAATCCCGTTCAAATCTCTCTATTGCTGAAGTATAATGTGTCCAAGAGACCATCTAATCGTTCCATCAAGATGAAATCCATCAGATCCACTCCGTAAACTTTATTTCCACATTTTTCCAACACATGTGTCGGTAAAGATTGACCATTTTCATCTCGCGCCATGCTTGAAACGACTGTAATGTCGAATTGATCAATCGCGTGCCTTAGTTTTAGTCACGTGCCTGACAACAACCAACCGAAGCGCTGAAGTGTCGACGTGGTTCATTGGCGCAAATATCAGATTCGTCTATTTATATCCAATCGTAGCTTTCGGAATATTAGCCATCCATTGTAACTATGACGAGATTGGGAAAGCCCAGGGAATCACCTTTCCAACGTGACCTAGATCATGAAAAACAACCGCTGGAAAGCGGAGATACACGCCTTCAAATATGATCGAAAAAAACCCCTGAAACTCTTCGCAGTTTAGCGAAGTCTCTCATCTGGAAGCTGCGTTTATTCTGACAAATGTCCACGAATAAATGAGTATTCATCGGTTATTTCTGGGCATTGTAATCAAAGAAATATCTGCTCACAATCTTCGGAAATCACGTAGGTTTGTGTTTTTTTATTTTTTACGTGGTTGTTGTTGTTCATCGAAACATCCGACGATTGCCATTGGCAGTATCATTTTGCAAATTACGAACATGTCGGTGAGTTTACTGATTTTTATTGTGAATAAAACTGCATTTCTTGAGGAAAATAACACACACACATAGTTTTTGTTGAAATATATTATTTAATACGAAGCTGCGCATCAAAAAAACCCTCGGCTCTGGGTACATTCATAATGTATTCAATTTGAACCAAGATGTCAGGAACACCAAGCAGTCACAAATATACAGATTATCAAAAATTTTGCAATTAGAAATGGCCCCTAAGATTTCCGTCCAATCAGAGAAACCGGTATTCATTACATAAGTTTCTTGATGCATCAATGATGTATACCAAATTTTACATCGAGCATTTGAACGGTATCAGAGATAGAGATCATTAATGATTTCGCATAAATTAAAGATGGCCGCCCATCCTTCCCGCCACTCAGAGGAACTGATGTGGTTATTCATTGAAAGTCTCTTGATACATTGATGCTGTATACCAAGTTTCGTATAGAACACTGAAATGGTATCAGAGATATACATCATTAAAGATTTTGCATAAATTAAAGATGGCCATCAAGGTTTCCGCTCAATCAGAGAAACCAGAACTGTCATTTGTCGTAAGTCTCTTGATGCATCGATGATGTATACCAGATATTACATCAAGCACTTGAACGGTATCAGAGAACGAGATCATTAATGATTTTGCATAAATTAAAGATGGCCGCCCATCCTTCCCCCCACTCGGAGGAACTGATGTGGTTATTCATTGCAAGTTAGTTGATACATCGATGCTGTATACCAAGTTTGGTATAGAACACTTAAATTGGATCAGAGATATATATCATTAAAGTTTTTGCATAAATTAAAGATGGCCACCAAGGTTTTCGGTCAATCAGGTCCTGATTCAAATTATCTGGATGTATCGATGATGTATACCAACTTTCATATAAAACAACTGAATGGTAACAGAGATATGTATCATTATCGATTTCGCATAAATTAAAGATGGCCTCCAGGATTTCCAGCTAATCAGAAAAGCCGGTTTGGTAATTCATTGAAAGTTGCTTGATGTATCGATGATGTATACCAACTTTCGTATTGAACAGTTGAATGGTTTCCGAGATATGGATCATTATCCATTTCGCATAAAATTAAAGATGGCCGCCGAAGTTTTCACCCAATCAGGTCCCAATTCAATAGGCTTCTGGTCCTTGACTAGGTAAATAAGCATACCAAATTTGGAATTCTTCAGTGGAACCGTTCTCCGGCTATCTCGCTCACGTACGGACGTACGGACGTACAAGACGACGACAATACCCCATGGCCAAAATTGGCCGAGGGGTAAAAAGGACATAAAGCAATAAGTTTCAGAATGTCTGGGATCTGAAATGCAGACAAAAACACATGAATGCCTTCTGTTTTGGAGATAATTATTCGACTTTACTGACTGCCCGGAGCTGGAAGCAGTGGGGTTCAGGCCAAGAAAACTATCTGGGGCGGACAGCTAGGATAAGCTGCAGTACTGAATGAGTTAAAGAGATGCAGATGTAAATTTTCTCATGTAAAGCCTGAAATTTACTGAACTTTTTATCCTATAATCTGTTTCCTGTAGTTAAAAAATTGTAAAATTAAATTGGTGATCGTTATTCGTAAATAAGAATTACACAGTGACCTAAATGCCTGTGTAGTGGGCCATTTCACTGCTAGTAAATTATAAAAAGAAGAAATAGAGATGTTCCTGTATAACGATAGTTCTGAATTTTGAACTCACAGCAGGTTAATATTTCCAGGTATTATCTAACTGAAAATGTAAGATAAAAAAATAAAATCTATGAACATATTTTTTTTTTTCATGGACTGGGGTAATACTTTTTGCAATTCTTGCAATATTTTTTCAGCAACCAATACATACTCGAGCTTTTGATCAAATATTAGATCAGTATCATGTAATATCAAAGTGGCAGGCCAACAAATACTGTCACATGACCATTTTCATGCAGATTTTCTTGAATCTCACAATGACAGGTGTGTGGCAAATACTTTCTGCAGAGTTGAGAGCAATTGCCCGAAGTTGCTTCCAATAAAATTCTCTTAGTGTGCTTAATTAAGTGTAAAAAATCATTTTGCATGAAAGCATTTGAGCACTCATATTTTTTATTTGTTTGTGGAAATTTCATTTTGCTTATGAAAGCATTAAAGGATCTGCATATTCATTTTGTTGATTTCATATTGCATTCGTCGAAAATCGTTTCATGAAAGAAATGTTCCATTACATCATCTAGATTTTGTTTCTTTTGCCAATTCTTTTACCCCTGTACACTGCCAAACGTAATCGGAATAATCCAAGGACATGAAAACACTGGATTATGACCTTCTGGAGCCTCAAAACATCTTTACAACACAAATTTGCCATTTCTTTACCATTTATATTTTATGGACAAATCCTGCTGTAAACTGGTGGGTCCTATTGTTAACGTCACACAAGGGAGGGAGAATTAACACAAACTTGGCAAGGGGGATACAGATAATAACGGAGATAATAATATGAAGCTGCGCATCTGAAAACCCCTCGGCTCTGGGCGCCAGCCATTCATAATGTATTCAATTTAAAACAAGACTTCAGGAACACCAAGCAGTCAAGTAACAAATATACAGATTATGAAAAATTTTGCCATTAGAAATGGCCTCAAACGTTTCCGTTCCAATCAGAGAAACCGGTATTCATTACATAAGTCTGTTGATGCATCGACGATGTATACCAAATTTTACATCGAACATTTGAAAATTATCTGAGATAGAGATCCCTAATGATTTCGCATAAATTAAAGATGGCCGCCCATCCTTCCCACCACTCAGAGAAACTGATGTGGTTATTCATTGCAAGTCTCTTGATACATAGATTCTGTATACCAAGTTTCATATAGAACACTGAAATGGTATCAAAGATAAACATCATTGAAGATTTTGCATAAATTAAAGATGGCCACCAAGGTTTCCGCCCAAGCAGAAAAACCAGAACTGTCTATTGATACATCGATAATGTATACCAAATTTTACATTGAGCACTTGAACTGTATCAGAGATATAGATCATTAATGATTTTGCATAAATTAAAGATGGCCGCCCATCCTTCCCGCCACTCAGAGGAACTGATGTGGCTATACATTGCAGATCTCTTGATACATCGATGCTGTATACCAAGTTTCGTATAGAACACTTGAATGGTATCAGAGATATATATCATTGAAGATTTTGCATAAATTAAAGATGGCCGCCAAGGTTTTCACCGAATCAGGGAAACTGGTTTGGTCATTCCTTTGAAGTTTCTTGATGCATCGATGATCTATACCAAGTTTCACACTGAACAGAGAAATGGTACCTAAGATACACAAGATTAATGATTTCGCATAAATTAAATATGGCCGCCAAAGTTTCCAACCAATCAGGTCCAGATTCAATAGGGTTCTGGGTCATGAGCATATGGATGTGCAGTGCAAGTTTGGGGTGCCTAGGGTAAATCGTTCTAAAGATATCTTGGTAACAAGAAAGCTGTGATGGTTTCGCATAAATTAAAGATGGCCGCCAAAGTTTCTAACCAATCAGGTCCAGATTCAATAGGGTTCTGGGTCACAAGCATACGGATGTGCACTGCAAGTTTGGTGTGCCTAGGGTAAGTCGTTCTGAAGATATCTTGGTAACGAGAAAGGTGTGACGGACAGACGGACAGACGGACGGCACGACAGACGTACATGACGACGACAATACCCTTCGGCCAAATTTTGGCCGAGGGGTAAAAATGAGATAATTATACACTGGCTAGATTAGATGCAGTAGTACCGAAATCGGGGGTTAAAAAAAACACATTAAGTTTGGGAGAATGTTCAACATACATCACAAAAATACATGTAGCCTGTAACACCAAGAAAGGGTGAATTAGTGTATAAACTGGTCACAATAGGATGTAACAACAGATGAACGTCTTTAAAGAAATAAGGTCGGGTGGGGAGAGAGAGAAAATAAGGGAGTAGATGATCATGGGTGAAAATTGGATACAATGAAAAAGGCTATAGATCAGACACCCTCATGATGAAATAGGAAGAATGTTCTAATTCATACAAAACAAATGTAACAGACAACGGGTACATGGCGGCGCGATGAATTTGTAAAGACAAACTGGACGCAATGGGATTGTAAGGGTTGACTTCTTGAACTATCACAGATCAATGTCCGAGTAATGAGATTGGGATAGAGAAAATTAGGGGGTCGGTCTGGAAAATTAGTAGGTGAAACCTTGTGACAAGATACAATTTACAGAGAATAAGGGATTACCATGCAGACTTAGGGAAGGGTGGGTTACATAATGGAGTGAATAGAAATGATCGAGAAACAGCCACAGCATGTACATGTATACAACATCAAAGTCAGTCAGTGTCCATCTTGTGAAAATTAGAGAGGGGGCAACAGGGACTTTGGACACAAACAGAGAATCATGGAGTACCAAACTGAGGAAACACACCCCCCTGTCTGCAACAATGGAAATATTTTCTGTGTGACACTGAAGAGGATCTGGCATGATAATTAAGCCAACTGTGGGTCCTGACATGATAATTAAGCCAACTGTGGGTCCTGACATGATAATTAAGCCAACTGTGGGTCCAATTAAGCCAACTGTGGGTCCATTGAGGAGTTGGTGAACTAGCACACATTAAGTACTGTCAATCTGACATATCTGAGATGGACAGATAAGACTGTGAAAAACAAACAATTAAAAGTGTCCAGACTATAGCCATGAGAATTCTCACAGGGTGTGGATCCTATACAAATGATTGGGGGACACCAATTACCGAAATACAGGAATACATGAACTTCTCATATCAACCAGAATTGTAATGACGTACAGCACCATACATGTAGCTTTGGTGGTGGTTGTTCTCTTCTATTAGAATACAGCCCTGATATGTCAATACCATTCCCTGTCTTCATTGTTGAGAAAGTGCTCAGCGGCTATATACTTGCCACAATCAACAAAATAATTCAAATCTGTATAATCTTTAAACTTTATATTGAGTCCTTGTTTACAAGTTAAACTGTCCAGTTTGAGTTCGGAGGTATGGCTTATAGCGTTGATGGACACACCAGTTCTCGTCAGATCATCGAAGTTAAGCAACATTAAGCTTGGTCAATACTTGGATGGGTGACCAGGTGCTGTACTGGCTGGTCTGATGTCCAGGGTAATAGGAACTGAGAGCACTCTCATATTCTGGCAGATGTACATGTAGGCACCGTCGTGATATGACTGAAACAAGGTTGAAAACGCCGTTGAACCCTACTACTCACTCACTCAAAAGGAAACCAGAACTCGGAATGACCACATTCGTTTTTAATTACTCGTAACTGCTAACTGCTCGACCCGCAGGTTGCACACCATCACGCTTTCTCTCACCCCGTTCAGATTTCCGGGCCATGTACAGCTAGAACTGGACAGTTTCTTGTAAACATATAATGGTTAGATTATGAATATTCAAATACTTTTATTGTTTTTGTCAAATGAAGTCCGCCAATAAGAGCCATAGGATGTTTCCATGAGGTCAAAGGAATGGTTTTGCACCAGGGTATAATTTATAGGAGAGATTAACCCACCACCAGAGATCTCAGTACTGATGAATTAATCATTTCCCCTACATACAGTAACCTTGACTTTTCACAAATAACTACATGTATTAATTAAAAAAGTATGATCTGTTGATTGAAAATAAGTAAAATTGAACTTTTAGAGTCTAAATTGAAAATTTGAATGAAAATGTTGAACTTACCATGCACACATACACATGGTCATCATATTGAGACATGAGTCGGGGTCGCCACACAAATGAGCTAGACTTACCTGCAGTTACCCTTTTACGGCAATAACACAACTACATTTTGTTTAGCTCAGACACTGAAAACATAAGTTCAGTTGACCTTGGCATCATTTACAATGCTGCATTGTTTTCCAAACTGTGTACAAGTTTTTGTCATTTTGGACTAGACATGCCAGAACAAAGTCATTTATCAAGCCTTAAAGTGACACGTGTATCCAGACAGATTTAATTCAACTATGAAAGTTTTTTGTTTTCATGGTATTAATGTAAAGTTCAAGTTTCATGAAAACAAATTTTCTGTGAGAAACAATTATAGTACATGTATACTGGGATATGTTAAAAACAATTGCTTTCATCTGCATAAAATTTCTCAAGAAAGCAAAATTCAATGATATCAATGATGGTTAGTGTGAGGATTCTGGTTATCCAGCTCGGAGGTAACCAGCATAAAGCATCCCCTAACTGTCAAGAGGCTCGAAATATGTGGTGTGAATCAGTCGGAGAACAAGGGGAGTAGGGACGTAAGTGACACAAGCTGTTTATGAGTGAAACAGTTGATCAAGATCATAGATGTACTCCATGATTAGGATTATATAGATACATAATTATCTCACCTCAAACGATTCCAATCTATTAAATGTAAATATGTCAAGGCAGCTTAATGTAAGGCATACCAGTACATATGCCATCTTATGCATCAACACTGTTGCTACAGGGGTCGAAATGTTTTTTGAAAATTACTTGTCACTGTGACAGCTAACTATTTTTTTTACTTGTCACCCTAGTACTTCAGCTTGTCACCCCTACCAAAACTTTTTTTCACCATACGTACTGTCATCATATATTCGAACCAGTCTACATTTTTCCAGGCAGTGCAGAATTTGAACACACATTTTTTTTTTTTCCTCTCGATCGGGATACGTTTATGACACTGACAGATTTTTCTTCTTCCTCTAGCTCTGCCTTGCCAAAATCAATGTCCTCACTCCGTGATGTTGAATCAGTGGGCTCATTTCTCTCACTTGCAGGACTGTTTTACTATTAGGGAGTTCAGTGTAAAATGTCAACAGAGTGTTCAATTATGACATTAAATTTGCTTATTTTCTTAAAGATCATAACAGCAGGGGGGTTTTAGCTACTTTTTCTTCTGAGTAACCCAGATTAAAAACTTGAAGTTGAAAAATTAAGTTTTGGGGAAATTTTGAAACTGAGTTTTGCCCCAAAAAATTGACCTTTTTATCGATGGGGAAAATGCGCGCCAAACACGCGTGAAAAAAGGAGTTATAGTGACAAATATTGAGTTCTTCAAGAGATAAGTCAGGTTCCCAAATGAAAATGTTGAATTGTCAAGACAAATTATCGAGCAAAATCATTGTTGTTGTTGTTGTTGCCTTCACTCGATCAACTCGCGAGTGTTAGACATTAGCGATTGTCCGCTTGTGTGGAGCAAGTAAAAATCGGCACGGGCAACGTATTAAACGTTCATGTTGGCAAGCATGATTTTCTTCTGATTAAAATACTCACTGACAGTTTTATTGAGCTTGGATTCTCCGAAATAAAACATAGGAATCACTCGGCTTGTTCTGGTTTCATTTTCGACTTGTTACTAGGCATGAACAGTCGATAGAAATATAGGCTGATTGCGCCAGATCGCGCCAGTCAATATAGTGACGTTCGTTTTATTTATCCATTAGTTTTGCCTTTCAAGCAAATCGTGTGCAAATCTTGCGGGAGATCGAATCCTGGAGTTTGATGTACCTGAGCTCTCGTGTTGTATGGCAGCAGGATGAACGACGAAGTGAACAGAATGTCCGATGTAAATAAAACTAAACTCAATAACTGTTTCCAGAAACACAATTAGTCATGTTAGGCCTGTATTAGATCGTAATTCAGTATTTTTATGTCAGAATAGTTACTTGTCGCTGTGACAGGTGGCATTTTTATTTAGTTGTCACTTGAAAAAAATGACTTGTCGGCAACAGGTAGACAGCGTTATTTCGACCGCTGTGCTATAATCATTATTTTATCAACATTGTTACATTTTACAAGACACTTTTGTTCCTCTCTTTCATCAACATTGTTGCTTTAATCAATTTATCAACGTTGTTACAAGACTTTGTTACTTTGACCAACATTGTTTCTATAATCGTTATTTGATCAAGACACTTTTTTACTCTCTTCCATCAACATTGTTACATGTTACAAGACTTTTGTTACTTTCATCAAAATTGTTTCTATAATAATTATCTGATCAACATTGTCGCATTCTACAAGACACTTTTTTACTCTCTTCCATCAACATTGTTGCTTTTCCATGAGATAATCATGATACATGTATTCAATGAACACATTTTGTATTTCAAGAGACTTGTCAATACTTTTGATCAGCAGTGTTGCTTTTCAACATGCATGTATTCCTCAAAACTTTTCATGCAGCACTTGTTCTTGCAATGTTCATTACTCATGCATAAATTCAACATTAATGGTTCATAGTTTCATTCCTTTTTTCAATTACCATTTATTTTTCTGGAGATACTTTTCATTAAACATCACTGCTTTTCAAGAAATACTTGTACCAATTTGGCTATCCTTCAAAGAATACTCAGAACTGTTTTACTAGCAACATTTTCATATACAAAGCCAGTTTTTGATATTTTTTTTTCATCAGCTGAGCACGTATCTTGAAAAAAATAGTTTTGATTGTTGCATTTAGGAAGATACCGTACTTTAGTAGGTTTTTTTTATCAACAAATTTGCTCACATAAATACATGTACATTTACATGTAGTTTTGACTTAAAAAAGATATATTTCAATATAATTTTCAACATTTTTTTTTAAGTGTATATTTCGCAGATAATCCAATTAATAGATTGGAGGATCTGAGTGAATGAGTGAATATATGATTTAACGTTGCATTCAACTATATTTCAGTCATATCAAGATATTAAGGTCCTATTCCTTTTCACATCTGGGAATCCCCACAAGCAATGTCCTATTCCTTTTTACACACGAGAACCTCACGGTTGCCCAGCCCCTTATGACCAGCTGTCTGAGGAGCTGAGGCCTATTCTTTCCATGACCTGGAATGTGGGCCTGACTGATGACATAAATAATAACAGGGCTGTCCATATAATAATGACTAGTAACTTTTTATTTCTGCAGAATTTTAAAATTCATAAGTGACCACATATACCATTTATCATATAAGTGAAATAGCAAACAAACTCTATGGTTTCCCACTCTATTTGCAGATAATGTATTTCTACATGGAAGTCCTC
>JAVTVY010035203.1:0-14784 GCA_036873755.1 Hanleya hanleyi | reverse complement strand
AAACAGATTCTCGCAGTCTAATTCTACAGGAATCCAAGGAAATCCAAAGCTATCATTTTCATACAGATTGCTCAAATTTTAAGCAGACACCGGTGAATTATTTCGCTGGAGTGATGATGGGAATCAGGAGTGCTGATGGGAATCAGGAGTGATGATGGGAATCAAGAGTGCTGATGGGAATCAGGAGTGCTGATGGAAATCAAGAGTGATGATGGGAATCAGGAGTGCTGATGGGAATCGGGAGTGCTGATGGGAATCGGGAGTGCTGATGGGAATCGGGAGTGCTGATGGGAATCAGATTCCCGGAGTCCCATGGAAAAGCAAGCACTGGATAACATTCTCACCTCGAACATTGCTGCTGTGAAAATTTGGGTGATCTCACTATCAACCTGCATGCTATAATATATATGATTCTCAATATAGCTCTGAATGCTATGGTATCCCCAAACTAAGAAATACATATCATTTCATCCCTTTTATAAGGCTGAAAATCTATAAGGTGGTTCACATTTGGTCCCCCAATAACAGCATTACAGAGAGGTTACACTGTAGGAGATACATGTGTAGCTAAACCAAACTGTTTAGGCAGGCATTTAGACCACTTGTTCATGTTGTAAGGCTGGACAACAACAACTGTCAATCCTATCCTTGTCGCAGCCGGAGAATGTTTGTTTGCGCCTTGGTGATGAACAATTTTGACCATAAGTATGAAAGTAGAACCTGCTTTTATCCTACGGCTGACAGAGCCATGCTTAAACCTGTGTCATGCAAACCATATGTTAATGTTGATCATTTACATGTACTATACGCTATAGGATGGTATAGTCAGTTCTCCATTCTCCAAAGCCCCGTGGGGCTTCCGAGGATTGACCTGGGATGTCGTTGTGCACACCGCAGGTCATGGTAAGAATAGGCCTCGGCTCCTCAGAGAGCTTGTCGTAAGAGGTACTAACTGAGGCACCCGTGAGGTTCCTGATTGTGAAAACGAATAGGACCCAACGTCGTGATATGACTGAAATATAGTTGAAAGCGATGTTCATATTCACTCGCTCACTCAATCACCCATTCTCCAAAATGCATTAGCAAGGGTGTCATTAGAAGGGGATCGTTGAGTGTGAACGACCCCCTCCCAGCGCCGAGCTGTATGTTATTTTCTTATGTATGACAACACACTACTGGTCTCTATAATAAGTAAGCATAGGAAACGACCTCATCTGAAAAAGTCCTGGCGATGCCCATGATTACGGTAATTCCCCTAATAATTCGATGACACCGAAAATGCAACAAAAATGGCATTTATCTGGCAATGTTGTTCATGGAACCAGCTACGCAGTGTCACATTTTGTCATTATATGACTTTTCTTCAACCTGAATGAAAAATGGAAATGTTACATGTACTTTCTCTCTGTGTCTGAAAAACAGAGTTGAAAAGTGAACTTCCTGTGATTGAATTATTAGGGGAATTACCATAGACTATGTTAATCCCTATAATAATTCAATCCCCCTACATGTATCAAAAATCAATGACCCCAATTTTGGGGGCCAAATTCAAGCGGCTGTTCTAATATATTCGATCACCCACTACGATCATTGAAATAATGACGAAATAATGGATTAGATGATTGATTTTGGACGATATCATCAACTCCCTGTTCTAATAAAGTTGATCACCTGCAGATTTCATGATGAGAAATTTCACTTCCTGTGATGGAATTATTAGGGGAATTACCGTACACATCTATCAAGATTGGAGGTCATACTTATAGGACGCCAGTGACAGTTCTGTGCTACATCCTCAATGTTGTTGTTTCAAGTTACTTGTACATGGCAACGTATGTTCTACATGTTACATTATATTCTGTAAACAAACCAGAAACTGGGTCCTGTCCTCATTCAGGTCATTATTATTTCACTTTGTGGGTCACTGACTGCCTGGTACATGTGACAAGGTAGCCCAATAGCTTGTGATATCATATTAGAAATGTGAAATCAAAATTAGTTTGGCTCATCCCACGGAAGTCTGACCATTCACCATCTACAGAAGTCAAATCACTTCTTGCTGGATTTTTATATATGCCTGTTGATAAATGAGATCATATATTGCAATCACTCACGTCTGTCTGTCTGTTCATCTGTCTATCCATTTGTTTTTTTTTTTCTTTTTCCATGCTATATATCCAGGTCATGTCCATGAGACACAGAAGAACCTTATTCATTTTGAGATCACTTGATAGAAAAATCTGCAAAAAAAAAAACCCCCCAGAAAAATCTCCAGTTTCATTTTATGAATTGTTTCTGCCTTAGTTCTTCCAATTTTTCAAACAGCATTTTTGGACTTAGAAGCAGAAAAAATCCATCTTTATGAAAACTGAGGCTAAATACTGTGCTATGGATATGTTATTTATCCCAAGAACTGGAAATATAGCCAGTGAAATTTGTAGAATGTTTGCAGAATTTCTCTCCACTGTAGCCTGAAGTTTTACTGTCTGAATAATTAGGAGAAGTAGGGTAGTTATATAGGTTAAACACTTTGGGTATATATTGTCCATGTGGAAAAAAGAACGCTATGACTACGGAAGTTCAAAGGTGAAGGTCAGCTAAGTGAGAACTGTTGGTAGATGACAAGCATTACCTTTTGGGCAGGTCTGTCAGTCTATTCACTACCAGATATGTCCAGTTACCATGGTTACCTGATGTGGATTATGATTAAACTGTGGCTGCACACACTTACTTTAACCTTGGAGAGAAGGGAAGCATTTAGAGGGTCACTGCAGTCCCAAACACTTTAACCTTGGAGAGAAGGGAAGCATTTAGAGGGTCACTGCAGTCCCAAACACTTTAACCTTGGAGAGAAGGGAAGCATTTAGAGGGTCACTGCAGTCCCAAACAAGATAATGCTCTATCAAGATACGTGTACCCTACATGTATTTCTTTTAATTATTCAGACAGCAAATGTTAAATTCGGGCTACTGGGGAGAGAAATTCTGCAAACATTCTACGAATTTCACTAGCTATCTTTGTAGTTCTTGGGATAAATAACATCCATGTTACAGTAGTTAACCTCAGTTGACATAAAGATGGATTTTTCTCTGCTCAAAGTCTAACAATTCTGTTTGAAAAATTGGAAGAAATAGGCTAGGGTATGTACATGTAGTATGGCAAATTAATTCATTTCAGCACCATTTTCAAATTATGCCAATAGAAAGAATTCCGACATTTCCAACACAGGAAGAAACTGACAATCACCGCGCACTTCGTGAATCCTTTTGGATCAGAACACTTCAAACACGGCAACCCTTTGGTATGAACATAGACACAGGTAAAGCTGCTAACAAAGAGTTTATTCCCTTCGTTCTCCAATATAGCCGTAGGAATGTTGAAGCGGCCCGTATACTGAAGGAGGAATATGAAACACTCCAAACAAAACTCCGCTTGCCATTTAATCTGTCGACCTATCCTAGCGTACTCAAAAAATCGGAGTTTACGCGATTTATTGGTAAGGAGTAAACTTCATCCGATAACGTGATCATTATCACGTGAAATTCTACATGGCATAAGCTAATATATAGCGGCCCCATTTGAACCCTATACGAAACTTGTCTCTAGGAACATTTTTAAGATTTTTAATAAATCCCTGTGCCCGTGCCTTCCACTTTTGAAAAATGTAGTATGGCAAATTTGTATCCTTAGTCGTATTGCAAGAAATGGATTAATCTGTGTACAGAATATGTGCTCTCCTCTATATGGTTATTTTAAATGTATTAAATGTTTTTGTTTTCCATTCTAATGTTCTTATCTCTGATTGCTTTTCCATCATGTTAAACGTTTGTTCAGAATTTAGTTGTTTTAAAGCAATTTAAAGAGAAAGAATATCAAAAACCCATTGGGAGTTGGGAACTTTTTCTTGTTGAAAAATTGTAAAACTTAAAGCATATTAGTCATGTTAGCCAAAAGAAATAATGTCCTCATCTCATTGAAACATGTCTAACACAAGGCCATGTAAAATTGACTGCTTGTTTCTTCTCCCTGCTGTTCCTCAAAACAATAGCGAGTAAGCGGTAAGCACAAAATTGTTGGTACAATAGCAGTCTTTCCATGACGTCTGCCAAAGGTTTCATTTTGCTGCATTGGGATGTCGCATATACCACAAATACTGAGTAGAAACATTTTCCAGAAAGTTTAATGGGTCTAATGAGATTGTGAGAGCCTTAGATCGAGTTTGAACTTTCATCATTATGTGCCATAAAAACTCATATACATGTACATAGTATTTAACTTGTTCTTATATTCTATCACAATGTCTACATGTATCTAAATTTATCAAATTGGATGGATGTTACTGTGTAAAGGAAATCCCTACCTCTTAACCTAGGAAAGGAAACAACTAATAACCTATCAGGTAAATCAGGCAAAAACATGGGAAATGGCCGCCAAAGCCCTGAATCACAAGAAAACTACCTCAACTAAATCACATTCATTACATATACATTATATTTTGTCCAAAACCTGTTTTATTAAAGTGCAGATTCTTAGAAATTTGTTTGGTATATGTGCATGTCTTAACTATTTGTTTTGTAAAGCAGTAGTGGAATTTGGGGCTGATTAACCTACAGTGGACAGGGGCCGAGGAGCGGTATAGAGTTCAGCCCCCCCCCCTTCGAATGTGCTCCATTGGCTCCCCCCCTCCCCACCACTTTCGAATGTGCTCCGTGGCTCCTGGTGGGCAGGGGATAAGAAACCAGTATTCAATTTAACTTGGCCTATATATGATTCATTTCCAAATTATGTATCCCAAAGTGCCGATTAGGCTCTTCTTTATACATGTATGTCTCTTCTATTTTGTAGATATAGGCTCCTGGACTCGGCTGTGGTTGATTACTGATTATATGTCTCTTACATGTATTTTGTAGATATAGGTTCCTGGACCCAGCTATGGTTGATTACTGATTATATGTCTCTTACATGTATTTTGTAGATATAGGCTCCTGGACCCAGCTGTGGTTGATTACTGATTATATGTCTCTTACATGTATTTTGTAGATATAGGTTCCTGGACTCGGCTGTGGTTGATTACTGATTATATGTCTCTTACATGTATTTTGTAGCTATAGGTTCCTGGACTCAGCTGTGGTTGATTACTGATTATATGTCTCTTACATGTATTTTGTAGATATAGGCTCCTGGATTCAGCTGTGGTTGATTACTGATTATATGTCTCTTACATGTATTTTGTAGATATAGGCTCCTGGACCCAGCTATGGTTGATTACTGATTATCACGACCATGGCTCCTTGTTTGACTTCCTCAACAGAACTGTCGTCTCCATACCAGGCATGGTCAAGCTAGCCCACTCTATTGCATGTGGACTCTCTCATCTTCATATGGAAATTATAGGCCAGCAGGGTGAGTTCACTTCTGTTGTAAGGGGAGTCAACTGAGAAATGGTTTGTGTAAGGAGGTTGCAGACAATATGGGGGGAAAAAAAATAGTCATTTTTATTTGTGCACCACAAGATGGTAATTAAGACTGCCGCGAAGCGTCGCAGTCTTATTGCATCAGCTTGGTCTCATGGGGGCCAAAATCGCTTTGTCCGCAAGATTGCGAAAAAACAAAGCAGAGTTGAGACTTGCCGTCACAGTGCCAAATGTGGAGAAGATATTGAACTAGAAATTCGTACCAATTTGGGCTGTCTCAGATAAATGGAAGTCTGTTTTTCAAGCCCAAATTGTTTGTGTAACATTCTAAACCGGAAGCTGAAAATGCAATATCCCCCCGAAAAAAACTGCGCGGAAATCTCTTTGCGCATACTGTCAAATGGGCTCTCGCGAGACTTTTACGACAGCTTCTTGAAAGTGATCTCCCTTTATGTAATTAATCTGCTCGTTGAGGGCGCTGTGGTTAGCGAAGCTTGAAAGGCAAAACTAACGGATAAATAAAAAGAACTGCGCTAGATTGATGGCATGATCTGGCCTGTATTTCTATCAAGTGTTCATGCCTGGCAAGAGCAATTCGATAACCAGAACGAGCGGATTGATCGTTTTATGGTGGAGAATAAAAGCCGAATTAAACTTTGTTACTGAGTATTTTAATCGGAACAAAATCGTGCTTGCCAACACGGGCAGCTAACACATGAACGTTGCGTTGCCCGTGTCGATTTTGACTTGCTCCAGACACGCTAAACGTAGCACTCGCGAGTTGATCTGGTGAAGGAACAACAACAACAACAACAATTATTTTGCTTGATTATTTGTCACGACATTTTCATTTGGGAACTCGACTTATCTCTTGAAGAATTCAATATTTATCCACTATAACACTCTTTTTTTTGTGCGTGTTTCCCCATCGATAAAAAACAATTGTTTGGGGCAAAATTCAATTTCAAAATTTCTCAAAAATTCTATTTTTCAAATTCAATTTTTACCCCTCGGGCAGATTCTGCCCGAGCGGTATTGTCGTTGCCTCCGTCGTCTGTCCGTCCGTCTGTCGTGCCGTCTGTCCGTCCGTCCGTCCGTCTGTCCGTCTGTCCATCATATCATTGTAAACACATTATCTCAAAAAGTCCTTCACTTACAACAATGAAACTTCATACAGTTGTTTAATACAGCCAGTACCAGAAGCCTATTGAAAGTCGGCGCCATTGGATGTGTTTTTCAGGAGTTATGCCCCTTTATACATGTCTGGCTGTTTTTATCCTTGTAAACACATTATCTCAAAAAGTCCTTCACTCACAACAATGAAACTTCATACAGTTGTTTAATGCAGCTAGTATCAGAAGCCTATTCAAAGTCGGTGTAATCGGATGTGTTTTTCAGGAGTTATGCCCCTTTATACATGTCTGTTGGTCCATACCCTTGTAAACACAATATCTCAAAAAGCCCTTCACTGACAACAATGAAACTTCATACAGTTGTTTAATACAGCCAGTACCAGAAGCCTATTGAAAGTCGGTGCCATGAGATGTGTTTTTCAGGAGTTATGCCCCTTTATACATGTCTGTTGGTCCATATCCTTGTAAACACATTATCTCAAAAAGTCCTTCACTGACAACAATGAAACTTCATACAGTTGTTTAATACAGCTAGTACCAGAAGCCTATTGAAAGTCGGTGCCATGGGATGTGTTTTTCAGGAGTTATACCCCTTTATACATGTCTGTTGGTCCATATCCTTGTAAACACATTATCTCAAAAAGTCCTTCACTGACAACAATGAAACTTCATACAGTTGTTTAATACAGCCAGTACCAGAAGCCTATTGAAAGTCGGTGCCATGGGATGTGTTTTTCAGGAGTTATGCCCTTTATACATGTCTGTCTGGTTTTATCCTTGTAAACACATTATCTCAAAAAGTCCTTCACTCACAACAATGAAACTTCATACAGTTGTTTAATACAGCCAGTACCAGAAGCCTATTGAAAGTCGGTGCCATTGGATGAGTTTTTCAGGAGTTATGCCTCTTTATACATGTCTGTCTGGTTTTATCCTTGTAAACACATTATCTCAAAAAGTCCTTCACTCACAACAATGAAACTTCATACAGTTGTTTAATACAGCCAGTACCAGAAGCCTATTGAAAGTTGGTGCCATTGGATGTGTTTTTCAGGAGTTATGCCCCTTTATACATGTCTGTCTGGTTTTATCCTTGTAAACACATTATCTCAAAAAGTCCTTCACTCACAACAATGAAACTTCATACAGTTGTTTAATACAGCCAGTACCAGAAGCCTATTGAAAGTCGGTGCCATGGGATGTGTTTTTCAGGAGTTCACACAAACCTGTGTGGATTGCTGTGAATAGACAGTAATCGTTCGACTACATCTACTATAGGTAATCACTGCTCTATTGCTATATTGTTTTGTCTGTCTATGATCTATATCATACAGGTAAAATTATGCCCACCCCAAGTATGTGAGTTGTTGGGGTCAGAAACATTATTTCCACAATTGCTCTGGGCCCGGCCCGAGGGGTCCCGATGGCGACAGCCACATGTTTTCTCTGTCTTTGACTTTACGTGTTGTTGTTGTTGCGTTTGTCTTCGTCATTACAAGCCAAAAGCTATACACTAGGGCTCTTTGTTACATATTAATGAGCTATCTTATTACTCTCTTTGTGTAATCAAGGCTGTGTTGAACAACAAAAGAGATCACGAGATGTTTATTAAGAAATTGTGCTATTCTTTGAAACACATTTTTCTGTTGGTAAATATTGCATTGTGATGTATTCATTTCACAACCAAATTTTCCCATCGCTATTTTGAATTAGTTGTACAATTCAAATTGGGTTGAGCTGTAATTTTATTTCTTTGTTCTGAGAAGTTATTATTATTAGCTTGGGGATTATTCTCCGAGAAATCTTAGAATTGCTCTCGTTCGACAGCACGTGGGATATTTATTGATCATTACCCTGTCAGTGGTCGGGCGGGATCAGGCCTGAAGTTCCTCAATCATCGGCCTGGGACAGCATAAGTCTGTTCCATCAGGCGGTCTTCTTGTTCTTTGTAAGTTCCATGTATGTTTACCGGTTACAGCCTGGTAAGATCCACAGACTGCCTTGGCAATGTTTGTTTCTCCTCGATAGCCTCGTCCAAAACATCCTTTGGTCTACTGCATTTATTTCATCTTTATCTTTTTTAAGTAAAGACAACCGGGCGCGCTGACCGACTGCGCCACGGAGACTAAGCTGGACTTGTCTGTTTAAAAAACCGGATGATAATTTATATCTATTCCATTTGAGTTTTTTTGTCCAGTTTGGACCTCTAATAAGGGGGCGAGTCTAGATTGAACATTGTTTTGGTTGGTCAAGTTAATCTGTGAGATTTGTGACCTTATTGTTCATCTACCGGCGAGAGACATCAAAATGTATTGGCTCTCTTCGGGGAATTTTAAATTTTATTGAAGATCCTCCTACTTCACGTGGAAGTTTCTTTGTGTTGATTGTCGGGGTTGTTACTACCATGGAGTAACGTTCTCGATTAACGCTGGGAACAATGAATGTGTTCACCTCCTAGATGCGTTCAAATCTCATTACAAGTCTCGCATAATACGGCTGTTTTGTTTGCGGACTCCACTGTGAATTTTTTTCCAGTTTCGACTACAGTTTTCAGATTTATCTTCAGAGGTTTTACCCGGCTCTTTCGGGAGCGTATATGTACAGATAAATTGAACTGATTGGTAAGTTTTTGGGAAAATCACTACGCCGTTTCTCAAGCAACGCCATTCGCGTTTCGCATTACGTCATGCTGTTACACCTCGTCGGCGTTCCATTACGTCGTCACGTGGTCCTCTTACTCCGGCATCGACACCTTCCATCTAGTAGTCCTTTCCGTACGCCATAACGCTGTTCACCACGTCGTTCTTTTATACCTCCTTATCAGGGTCGTCAAGTTCGACAGTTCCGGTCGCCATTGCTGGATCTTTTTCTTCATTGTATAGAGACTTGGCGTTGTTCGCTTGCACGTCTCTCGATGTCGGTGTTTTTCTAATAAGTCGATTCGGTGTTGCGTCTTCTTTATCGCTGGGTTGACCCCCATCGCTTTGCGAGATGCGTATCTTTGTATACCAATTCATCCTCGTTTTTCGGCGTGTCTGCTACGATTCACCATCGTCGGTCGTCGATTTCGTGTGACAAGTCTTCCGTTCGGAGTCAACATCGCCCTTGTATCACTTTATAGCTTGGCTTTGTGTTCTCCATCTTGGAGCGTTCACATCGAGGTTTATTTGCGGTGGTGCCCCTAGTGGTTCGGTCACGGGAGGTTCATTTTTCGTCTCGGTTGTTCAAGCAGAGAAAAAGTGATAGTCTCGTTCTTCTTTCAAATTGAAGTAAGCCATATGGTTACAGAGTGTGACACTTTGTAGCTGATACCGTCGAGATTTTGGTCAGATATAGGCCAGTTTTTCTTGCGCTTCCCGTGGTCGTATTATGGGGGTATTACTGTGGGTTCGTCGTTACTTTGGGGACAGTTTTTCGTCTCTCTCTTTCAAGTACTTCGTCCCGTATAGACCGTTGGACCAGTTTTAGACGTGGGCATTTTGGTTGTTTGGTCATCAACTTGTCATTTCTACGCAGGACCTTAGTCATTATGGTCGCATTCTACTTCGGTCACTCCAGTGCCTTCGGTCTTATTACAGATGTTTTTCCCTCAGTCCATTAGTGCTGGTATTGACGTCTCTACTTCCACTTCTGTTTTGGTGGCAGTCCCACCACATCGTCATGTGGGGTGTTCATTTTCCGGCTGATAGTCTAGGTTCGATGCCAGACAAAAAAAACACAAAAAAACAACACAAGGTTTTTCATCCGATCGGTCGTCTTCTTCGCTGCTATCAAGCGAATTGGGCCTATTTCGTTTTCTGGTGCCGAGAACGTGATGCCAATCCCGACTTTGCCTCTGTTTCCTTAGTAGCTGACTTCCTTCTTCACCTCCATCGCGACAAGAATTTTCAAATCAGCACCATTTAAGGATATCGTTCTGCTTTGGCTAGGCTTTTACGTCTTTCTGCCGGCATCAACATTAGTCTAAATGACAATATCTCTGCGCTCTTTCGGGCTTTCGCGCTACAGTCTCGTCGTACTCGCCAGCTGTTACCGAAATGGGATATTGATGTGGTTCTGTGTGCTCTGATTCGTCCGCCATTTGAACCCTTACAGTCCGCGTCTCTTAAAGCTGTGACCTACCAGTCAGTTTTTCTCGCGGCTTCTGTTTTGGCGTCTAGAGTGTCTGAACTTCATGCTCTTGAAAGATCTTCTTTGACCTTGTCGGCGGATTGGTCGCGCGTATCGTTCCGACCTATTCCGGAGTTCATCGCCAAAATGAGTCTGTTCGCTTAGGTCCGTGTGCGCAACGTCTGTACTCCATCCCTGCGTTATCAGACTTCGTTCATGGCCTCGAAGACGACCTTATGTTATGCCCTGTTCGAGCCATACGTCACTATCTCACTCGTACCGATCCCGGTCGGGGCTCGCGTCGTCTGTTATTCTTGTCCCTTCGTCCTTCGGCGGTACGTGACATTACTAAGAATATCATCGCTTCGTGGTTAAGAAAACCATTAAGTGGTCTTATCAATTGGCCATTGACGCTCCCCCGCTTCTATCGACTGCTTCTTCTCATGAAATCCGCGCCATCGCTTCGTCATGGCCCTTATGGAAGAACTTGTCCCTCCATGACATTGTCCAGTCTTGTGCCTGAACAGCAATTCCACGTTTACCAATTTCTATCTGAGAGATATGTCAGTCCAATCAGATAGTGTGACCATGCTTGGGCCACTAGTGGCTGCCCAGCACGTGGTCAGGTAACGTTCAAAAAGGGGGGGGGGGCAAAATTGTCATCATCGCAGCAAGTCTCCGGCTTGCTGTATCATCTCTCTCAGTCATATCGTTAGTCCACACACTACATGATCGCCAGAAAGAAGTAATAGCTCAACTTGCCAGTCAGCGACTCTCTAGTCATCAATCAAGAAACCTGACACAATGGTGAGTTTTAAGCTTTGACCTTACTGCAGATTTGATTGTCATTTCAGATTAAGCTATGTTCTTCTAGATCATTTCAGCTGAGTCTCCTGGCGGTCAACTCACAGTTTCAACGTACAAGAACTGACACTTTTGTGAGTATTAATAATGTTTATTTTCAGGTCACCAGTGTCAGCAGCAGTAAAGTACAGATAGTTGACAAAGACACAGAGTAGACTCAGAGATTCCGCTGTCAACTCTCAACAGTCCAATCTGCATCAAGGATTAAAGTACACAGAGTTGGATATAAGGCGGAATGTGGACTGACAGGGGTATCAGTTAGTCACCTTGTTTGACGATGTAGGTTTCTTCCCATCTCATTCTTGTTTAACCTCCGTACTCTGACATGACACTCAGGTTCCTTGGTTACTATGGTGGTAAGTCTGCGCACCCCTACCACAATCACAGATACATGGATGAAGTCATTTAAAATGATAAGTAACTTCTATTCTCCATAAGTAACCGCTGCTTTACCATCCAGGGTTCTTTTTGATTGAGAATTATTCTCATATCTGTGCTCTTTTTATGTCACCTAAGAGAAGAAATAGGTCAGTTGGGCCATCTCTCAAGTTATATTTTAAGATTTGACACAATTATGATTTTAGTGTTTGTCTTCACTGCAGATCTGTTTGTGTCATTTCAGGTTATAGCTATGGCCTTCTATATCGCAGCTGAGTCCCCTTGCAGTCAACTCACAAGTTCATCGCACAAAGATCTGAATGAAGGTTGACAAGACAAAGAGGAGACTCAAGATTCCGCTGTCAACTCTCAACAATCCAGCATCAGGGATTAAAGTACACAGAGTTGGACCTAAAGCGGAATGTGGACTAGCGCTGCGATTAGTAAAGGTGGATGACTTGTATGGACGTTGGCTAACACTATACCAACTCATCTTGCCTTACCTCCGAACTCGGGTGTCCTGATACCTTAGTTCCGTTGGCGGTAATACTGCGTACCACTCCACATCACAGATAATGACACCTTGTATGATATATTGGCGTATAAAAATCCCAATCAATACATGCTGCCTTCCAAGTGCTCATCCTGGCCGTACTGCCTGAGTTCCTATACGGAGGGTAACACTGTGCTCCACATCCAAGACCACAGCTACATGCATGGAGACATGCATCAAGCTAAGTAACCACTTCTTATATCCTTGATTACCTTTCTGAGTGCTGACCAGGGTTTTCTTGTTGATTGTGATTGTCTTGTTTGTGATTATTTCAGCGGATATTCAGCCTGCTATTGCAAATACATCAAGGCCGAGGTTCCCACCTCCATATGTTGGTAGTGAGGCATAAATCAAAGCAGGTGAAGGTTTGGGACATAAATATTAAACATTTATAAACAATGTTACTATTTATAACCAAACCAAACCTGCTTTGATGTAAAGGGCTCAGTCCACAGTTGCGGATTTTTGGTCCCCCTCAAATTCTTTGAAATTAAAATTCCACCAGGTTTGACCCCATGAGAATTTTTGTTGGCTTTTTGTTTATTGATATTTGTGATATCATTCAGTTGACTGGTTGATTTGCTTCAAATCAGTACATGGTATTTTGCCAGTAGGATTGGCCCATGCCTCACTATGCAGATGGAAGTGTGAAAGTGTGGCTGTGAATTGGGGCCATTTTCAGCTTACGAGCACATGGCATACTTTACGGTGTGAAATTGAGCTTGAAAACCGCCTGGGCGAGACCCTATTTTCTTTGCCAATTTTTGTTGGTCCTTGGACTGGGCACACTGTCGGTGAGTTTCAGGACAATCGATTGTCAAGTTTTTTCTTTGGTGGAGGGGAATATTACCCATTTTGGACCAATTTTAGAGGATTTTCCTGAAGTTTGAAGCAAGTTCAGTATGGGTTATGGGGACCCTGATTTTCGTCAACAAGGCTTACATCTGTCTCGGCTTTATGTCAAGAGCCTACTCTTTCAGAAAATATATAGTTCTATGGGGGTTCTCTAATAACACGGTTGCTGTTTAGCATAAAATGAACCTGCCTACTGTTTAATTTCAGATGCCATGGCCCTTCTGTAGACTGCACCCTATATGACAGAACAGGCACTTTCTCAAGTAACATTAAATTTGCATATCTGACTAAAAAATTTCCATCCAGAACTAATATTGTTTACTATCAAGTTGAACACAATTCAAAACAATGCTATTCACACCCAACACAGGACTGAAATTATTAAAGCAGCACAGGGGCGTGGGCTAGAAAGGGGGGAGGGGTAACTCTTAGCATGGCCAGGAAATATCTGTTAAAAGGTGTGTAGAATTGCCAGCATCCATGTTGGTGTTTTATCGGGGGGAGGGAGGGGGGTTCAATTGTCCCAGGAATTTTTCAAAAGTTTTAGTGTCACAGAATAATTCCTCTGGGACCATTAAAACAGCCCTACCCCCCCCCATAAAACCAGCATTGGAGTTGGCAATACTATACTATACACAATGTAACAGATATTCCCCTGTCATGCTAAGAGTTATCCACCCCTCCCCCTTCTAGCCCAAGCCCCTGTGCTGGTTTCATAATTTCAGTCCTGTGTTGGGTGTGAATATCATTGTTCTGAATTGTGTTCAACATAATTGTAAACAATATTAGTACTGAATGCAAAATTTTCAGTCAGATATATTCAAATTTGATATAGCGGTCTAGCCTGACAAAATGGCGTCGCAAAAACTGTCAAAATATGAATGGGGTAGGGGGAAAGGTATCGCTCTGTTTTATCTTAATATGACTTTCAACCATTGAGTGTCATATATCATTATGCTTGTACAGACCCATAGATTGAAAAGAGTAGATAAAAAAAAATCCACAAAAAGTACCCTTCACTTATATGACAGAACAGGCACTTTCTCAGGTAACATTAAATTTGCATATCTGACTAAAAAATTTCCATCTAGAACTAATATTGTTTACTATCAAGTTGAACACAATTCAAAACAATGCTATTCACACCCAACACAGGACTGAAATTAAGCAGCACAGGGGCTTGGGCTAGAAAGGGGGGAGGGGTAACTCTTAGCATGGCCAGGAAATATCTGTTAAAAGGTGTGTAGAATTGCCAACATCCATGTTGGTGTGTTATCGGGGGGAGGGAAGGGGGTTCAATTGTCCCAGGAATTTTTCAAAAGTTTTAGTGTCACAGAATAATTCCTCTGGGACCATTAAAACAGCCCTACCCCCCCCTCCCCATAAAACCAGCATTGGAGTTGACAATACTATACTATACACAATGTAACAGATATTCCCTTGTTAAGAGTTATCCACCCCTCCCCCCTTCTAGCCC
>JAVTVY010035202.1:0-13901 GCA_036873755.1 Hanleya hanleyi | reverse complement strand
ATAACATATGTAACTATTGGTAGCGGAGTTTACATTTCAATTAGTTTCATTTTGATTCTAAGTTAGCTACATTTCATCCAAACGTTTCCGTTGTATAAACTCTTGATATGCCCATCCTCTCATTGTCAGAGTCTATAACCTGCTAGCTGTCTGTGTATCTGACAGCAGGCGGTATACAATCTGATGTCGTGAAGATGATAATAATGACTAACATTCCACTTTTCGGACTTTCTCCGCAGGCCAGAGACAAAATGCCACAGGTCCCGCTATCTGTAATTATGATTGTATATGAAATGTTTTATATACGGGCTCATTTCGAATCCGGGGCTCTATAGCTAATCAACGAATGGATTTGAAAATAAGATTTGACGACCTGAGGTTAGTCATATTGGGTCTCTCACGGACGGATGGGTTGCAACCATGCTGTAGCCGTGCAAAAGTCTAGCGATCCTCTGCCGTTTACAAGGCCGCTATAAGCTGGTTTCGAAATGGGGGAGTGTGTGTGTGTGTGTGTGTGTGTACTGGTGAGCGTGTGTGTGTGTGTGTGTTTTAGAGGTGGGGGGATTATCGTAATTGCACTCCCAGATTCTTTTTGAACGAATACTGAAGTGCACGCGTAACCCAATCAGTTATGTTGTGGGGGACGAATCAACACTAAGCTTTTATTATCCAGTGAGTGAATGAATAGAATTTAATGTCGCTTTCATCAACATTTCAGCTATATGGCGACGAAACAAATAAGCACCACCCAGCCAAGTTGCGTTCCTGCTACTTCAAAGAAGAAATCTTTGAAGCAGCATGGAACCATCCACCGTCCATCCACTCTATAAAACACTGAGGACAGTCCACAAGACACAGACAGGACGCTTACATTGAGCAATAAAGACATGTGATATTACAGTGCTAGACATCACATTATCAAGTTCCTGTTGCTTCTCAGCAAAATGCGTTGAAGCAACAGGAACCACCATGTAACTACTACGAGTGTGGCGATTAGCATTGAAACATAGCTATATGCAGGACTGTTCAATGCACTGGACATCAGCGACGATGGCAATGCAAAAAGAACTAGGTCAATGTCCGCCATATACGCCAGCTGATTAATCACACTTTGATGTGTATTGTTCACTACTGTGTATGGTGGTTGGGAAATCAGGCTTAGTACAGTAACGGGTCACTTTTTACATGAAATGTTATAGCTTTAATACATAGTTATATAGTTTTCACGCCCCGTTGATCTGATATCTTAGGACAATTTATCATCTTTGTTAGTATGCTATGATGTATTCTAGAACACTTGTGTCAATAACATCGAGCTAACCGTGCAATTATTACACGATTTACCACGGTTATGTGAAATGTACATGTGTCAAGTGCAGGTGTTCATTAGGAGATTCCATTTCACAAGTCGGATGAGGAAAGGGACGTCTGCTTTCATACAAGTAAAACTCGAATAAAACAAAAAAATAAACTACAAGATGAAATTTCCTTCTCAAGTTTGACTGATGACTCAACTGACAAAATCACTCTCCATTTGAGAGACCACATAAACTCGTCCACTGACATTGGCACGATGCCAACAGAGACGGAAGCATCGTCCCAACATCAGTGGAGAGTTTTTTTCAAAAAAGCGGAGAAAGGTTGTTAAAGTTTAAAATATGTTTTCAACCATTCATTGTAATCTTTGTTGGTAATCAATTTCAGTAGTGCAATAGAATAGAAATAATGTTTTCATAGGCGTGCTAAATGGTTATTTTACGCACGGTTAGTGTGGGAAATTTTATAAATTTTAGGGCGCGGGCTTCCCCCTTGACTTAAAATATAAACTTTCTCATACTAACCGTGCGTAAAATAACCATTTAGCACGCCTATGATAACATGATTTCTTAAATATAAACTGAGCTTTATAGTTTTTAGAGAAAAAAACAATTATTCTGACGGTAATGGTTTGTATAGTTTTTAGAAATAAATTCGACTCTGGCAGTATTACATCACGGATTGGATTTACTAGTGAAAAGCGTTGTGTTCATCCTAAAGTTTTGTCATTTTCCACTTAATATAACCCGATATAAACATTCGAGCCTACAACATAATGTTCTCAACACTCTATTTGATGTTAAACTGGTCTCAGCGCATTGTTTTGCTATAGAAATCGTTGAATCGTTGAAAGAAGAACTTTCGTCATGACTTGGTGTTGATCAGCACTTTTACTTTCAGCTTTGCGCCACTTTTCGTGTGATTTTTGTTGAGGGAATGGGAGAAAGAATATAAATCAACCTAATTGGACGCCGAAATCGTTATCTTTGAGTGAAAAATTCGAATATATTTCATCGCCGACCTTCAATGCAGTTTCATGGTGGATAATCAAAACTTTGTGTTGATGCCTCCTCCACTGCATAACCGGGTTACAGGTGCACTTCAGTACTCGTTTCATTTCCGGGCGTGTTGAGCCAACAATATTTTTCTGGCTGTGTAGCTCAACGAAGCCTATCGTTTCCAACCTATTTCCATGTATTAGTACGTTCGATATCTTCATAATATAAGCGTCTCCATATTCCAGGTCTATCATCATTAGGAACGTTTCTTTCACGCTGTTTCCTTCCATCCCCTCTCTGATTGATCATTGAGTAGGCCTCTGTTCAGCATTACCACTCTCACTCCATATATAAGCCCTTTCCAGACTATAAACCATGTCTGGAAAATCCTGATTTAATAATTGCCGCTGCTACAATAATACTCCTCGCTATTTTGTATGTTAAGTATAACCATGGATGTTTAGAAGGGTTTGTTTCAAGATCGAAGATTCATAACAAAGGAAATGAATGGCATTTTTTTACGTTTTTATTGTGTAGCTTAGTCGTGTGGGGGAAATAAGGCAACCTTTAAAGGAACGTCGTCATTGGAGTTCAAACCGATGTCACTGGAAGCCTTGTTCTGACCAAACAAGTTAATAAGTACTATATAAATAAACGATAAAGTATCGTGATGGATTCCTTCATGGGTAGGTCTGAAATTCACGAATCATGTGTAGCTTCCATCATAAGGTCATCGATAATTAACAGGTTTCGCGATATATTCGTCAACAGTATGCGGTAATGGCTATTAGGCTAATATCCTCCAGAAGACAATATTACAGATTTGCTCAAAAGTCAGGTTTGGTTCGTAGAATTTTCCCCACCCCACCCCTTCCTCCCCGCCTCAAACATGGACTCATTTTATCAGATTTATTTCCGTATACATCTTTTAACTCAATCAGTCCATCGTTTTTTTTGTTCTTACATCATATTGCAGATTTAAATTTTTTACATGAAACTTCGTTGACTGACTAGCAACAGGATAGCGTAGTCTCATTTATCCTCATGTCAGTCTTTGCCGTTGTTTCCTCGGAAAGCCTTGCGGAAGTCTTTTATCCATCACGAAGAAAGGAGATACAATTTGGCTGTGCAGAATATCGACCTGGTGTCATCAGTTTTGAGATCTGCATAAGAGTTGTTCTGATAACATCTCATACAGGGGCCATTTGTCACTCAAACTTCACGCTTGTCTTATCTCATCTCTGATGATATTCGCCAAGCAGGAAAATGCCTGAGTAAGTACATAAATGAGAGAAAACCACAATGAATTTCTGATCTAAGGGTCACCTGAATGAAACGGATAAAATATTTGCATGCCGCACTCGCACCATTCTCCCGGACTATTGTTAAATGGCACGGTCTTCACACGGCCCTAGCCCGAGGTTAAGCTGAATAAGAAACAACATGGCGAAGCACCGGGATTTCAACAGTAATATTTGTGACATTGATTGAAATAGTCACACTCACAGGATGTATGATATGCTACAAGGTGAGCATTTGTTACGTCAAATGTAGGTCCTTCTCGGATATTACTGTTAAAAGGGACAATTATCAATCTTGAACCCATAATCGTCCCTTTTGTCGAAAGTCAGCGTGCGGCAAAGCACTGAATCTCCTTCTCCAAAACGTCGACGTGTAATGCGTATATGTGTGTTAAAGTCCGCTGTCTGATAACTTGTATCCGGCATTTAAAACCTGATTGTATACGGTCCTTTAACTTGCAAAATAATTTATTGCAAAGGGCGTATATATTATTTCTATTCTTTCAGTTGAAGACTGGTAAATTTGCCCTACTTGTCAACGATTCGGGTCATTTCGGCCGTTTCCGAGTGAGCCGATCTCTGACGAAGCCCCGTATCAAACTGAAACAACCCGGACAAAAAGATGGGACGATTACCAATCAGGTTTTTCTGGTTACCTCAGGCGTACTCACCGTTAGCATTTCCTCCTGTGTAGGGCCCGAGAAGCTCACTCGTATATGGGAGGAAGGCGCTCCGTCTATTGGATCAAACCCTGCACCCGGTGAAAGAAATATCCCTTTTGGTAGAGCCTTGTCCATGACCAATTTATATGTATCCTTTACGTCGTGTAATTTAATCCACATAAAAAATCCACCAGACGGCACCGACCATTCGGCTAGGCCTAAAAACAGTGCATTCATTATTTAGAATCATTCCACATGAAGGTGATAGTAGCCAATACAATGGGAATCATTCTGAGACGTTTTACCAGGAAAGAATTGTGTTGAATATACCTGACAGTCTGATGGTAACATGTCTAAGACCATTACGAGAATGGAGTGACGAGCAAGGTTCGGGCTTTCTTATCCGTCGTTAAGGATTTTTTCAATGGATATCGCAGATATATATATAGATAGAATACAGTACCAAATGATTAAGCGCTATTTACTGAGAAATATTTCTTGTATAATTTTGATCACGTTAATGGAAGATTCCTGAACAGGATTGGCAACCTGCTTCCAACAACATGCCATGAAATATTTCATAGAATGTAGGAGAATTTTCTTTGAAGCTATACAGTTATCGAATGTGCTTTTTAGCAGTGGCCAAGGTAGTTAAATTGGCGATACGGGTGCCAATAAAAGTAGTTATAGAATAATGCGAAATTCCTGCTCAATTTGTCCGCTCCTGCTCCAGGTTGTCATCGTCGCTGTCAACAGTGAGCAGATTAGTCTAGTTTCCTACCAAGTACAACAACAACAACAACAACAACGACGACGACAGGAACATGTAGGAGATCACAAGAAGCAGTAGGTATTTTTCGGAACAACCTGCATTTTTACAACTGATTTCAAGAACTCGCCAGAACATTTACCCTCTCTGTTTTTGCTGGATAAAAAAAGCAACAACAACATCGTTAACATTTTCTTACTTTGAAGTGACAAACTTGGTGGCAGTTTTTGACCAGTGATAGACCAGGAAAATTACCCCTCTCTTCAGCCTCATCACATGGGGTCACTGTAACGGCCAACATGTACTCTAATCCGTTTTCGTTTATTGGATATTGTTCTCGAGTGCTAGTTTTAGAACTTGCCCGTGATGTTGTGGCGAGTAAGCACATTGCCTTGTAAAAGCGGGAAATCGACAGAAAATCTCAGACACCTTTTCGTGCTTAAGTGGTCAACAAAGCCGGTAAACTATCTATTGTTTATATTTTGTAGTTGTTACAGATCGTTTTGAAGCAGTTCGCTGTTATAATTTAATCTGTATAAGTCGATAAAGCATGCATAAGAATTTAGAAGTAATGTTGTATGCGCGACAACAACAACGCATGTTATTTGACACAGTTTTGCGCACGAAATGATTATCGATACAAAACCGCTCAAATACAGCCATGTATAAATGTTCCTTTCGTAGTATTGTTAATGTTACGGTTCATTAATGACAAGTTTGTTTATTTTTGTGTAATGTTTGTAAAGGAGTTCATAAAACTGAAAACTATGTTACACATAAATTCTGTTAGTGAGGTGTACCGGTGATGTAGAGAATTAACGTGTCATACGATAAGCATTCTTTGGACACACAACTTATACTATTTTGTTTTATTTGTTTACAGTTAATCGTACAGTTCGTAGAGTTCGTTGAGTTCGTTGAATCCAACTATTGTTCAACAAGACTGACAGCAAACATCTTAACGCCAAAGATGACAACTATGTATCAGATGTCAAGAACAATACAACTATAATTATCTTATCCAGAAGTTGTTGCGTTATTTAGTGCGTTACACGCATTAACGGCTTTGACCCATCAAGATGAGAACAACTGGTGAGAGTGATGAATCGCTACCAAAAGCCATAGACCTTTCCACGAAGGGCAATAGCCAATATGGTGCAATAGAGAAGATAGAGGGTGCGCGTAGCCGTATACCAACTGAGAAGGGGATATCTTATATACTGGACAATAAGATTAAAATGTTAAACAGTGTTTTCAAGCAACTGAAGACAAAGGCTGAACTGATGATATCTATGAGACAAAACACCAATACTGAAATCGTCAGAAAACATTACACTGATTGGCTTACAGACTATGAGAAATTTATCAGTGTTTACCAGGAAATGTGTCAGCCACCACTCGCTTCACACATTGACGAAGACATTCAAGGACGAAATGACGATAAAGATGTCTTCCTGAAAAACTTCAAAACCAAAACAGAAAACTGGTTTATTGACAGAGGTCCCAGCAGTGAGAAGAGTATCATCCGCCCAAGATCACTGAAGGCATTGTCGAGACATACGCCATCCCAGCGTTCGAAATGGCGGCCTGCTATTGGCTAAAAGCAGGCCAAAATTTTGACAAAGCAGGCGATGTGGAAAATGACCTGCTAAGAAAAAAAATCTCGACCGAAAGTAGCAGGCCATAATTTTCCTGGCCATTCCTTAGTTTCCTACCTATATATAATTTTGTTTCCGTTGCACACAACGTAAATTGAATTCTTCGTGGGCGATATCATCGTACAAATACTCCACTAAAAAAATAAAATCTGCAGAACAAGGCAGCGGTCGAAATAACGCCTGCCTACCTACCGCCGCCGGCAAGTGAATTTTTCCCGTGACAAGTTGCAAAAAAATCTATCTGTCGCATGCGGAAAGTAGGATTTCATCCAGCAAAAACGATAAAATGCGATCAATTTTCGTAAATACCTTTTAGGAGTCTAGATCTATCTGAAGCAACGGACAATCCAAGAAATAATCCATTGAAAATTTATTCCAAGCCGATCTTTGGCCATTGTTGTTGGATTTCTCTGTCAACATTTCCCGCGTCAATTTCACTTCCGGTTGCTGCGCGTCAATTCATGCGCGGTGGTCCGGTGCATGCAAAAGTCGGACCTGTTACGAAACGGAATCGGACTATCTGTTTTTTTTTTTTCCAGTTGGTACCGATGGTAAATAATATTGTTGGCCTCTTTTCCTGGGCTTCTATTCACAAGCTGAAGTTTTTCTAAGCAGACATTTCAGTTAATTGATAATTCCAACGGGACTCTGATTCTAATTTATTGCAATCAGCAATTTACAAGGGGAGACTTTTGATAAATATAAGTATATATAGTCCACATGATTCAGTCAACAAGGCTTTTGCAGTTCTAATTGCAGAAATTAGGGGAAATAGTTGTCTTTGACATATCAAAGTTGACATCAACTTTCCATTGGTGCTCAGTTTTAAAGAACATGTGTGCCAAATAAAAAAATTAATAATAATAAATATAAAAAACGCCCACCTCATTTTTAGTTGGACAGTCAGCGAAGTTTTAGTGGAGACAGTAATACCACATACATAAAACTTCTTTTTTATTGCAATGTCTTAAAGCAGTCAAATAATTAATAATTACAGAATTCAGCATCATCATAATTTCCTCCCAAGGTCATGAGAAGCTAAAGATTAATTAACAGAGGCCTTATTGGTGGATTTGCACATGTAGAAAAAAAATAGCTGTCCAACTTCATAAATAGCAGGTGATGTTAGATTTGACCTGCGATTTTTTTTTCGATGGAAAAAAATAGCAGGTCATCACAAATTTCCTAATTCGGACCCTGCATCCCTGGTTAGTTCCCTGTCGTCGGTGAGGCTGAAACATGAAGAAAGAAGTGCAGAACTGGAGATGAAGGCTGCTGTTCTGAAACAGAAACAAGAACTTGAGCTAGCCAAACTGAAGCTAAAAATGAGAGAAGATGAACTTAAACTAATGGAAGAAATAGCAATAGTAGAAGCAAAAAAGGGGGTTCTGGAACGATTCCAAACAGAAAGTTCTAGTTTCGTTACAGTTGATAATGTTAGTGAGTCGGATCACATTCCTGTTTCTAAACCAACAAATTTCACTGTAACCGATAACTATTCATTGTTGGCTTCACATGTAAATTTGGTTACACCAATTGATCAAAGTGTGAATTTGGATGACGGTGGTGAAATTCAAACTGTAGAGGTATCACATGCGCCTGTGGATACAAGTCAGGGGTCCCACATACCGAATCCCAATGCCACGTTATTCAGATCAAGATTGAGAAATGTAAATTTTGAAACGCAAAATGTGCCAGTCAATATGAGAGCTGAAAATCCAGCCAATAGAGATTGTGATGTAAATTTGCATTCTAACCCCCATGTTCTCTACCCAGCCTCTATTCCAGGGTTTTCATCAGCAGCGGGTCACATGACCCCACAAGATGGCGCCATCTCAGCTGTTGTTCAGCATTTGAAAAGGCCCCCATCAGAGTTGAAGAAATTTGATGGGGATCCCTTCGAATATCGTAGGTTTATTCGCCAATTTTCAACAAAGGTAGTAGTAAACACTGAAACAGATGATGAAAGAATCAATTACTTGGAACAGTTTACTGCAGGTGAGCCGAATAAGATTGTGAAAGGATTTGCATATCTCCCAGCTGAACGAGGCTACCCGGCTGCCTTAAAGGAGCTTGAAGACCGTTACGGCGATGATGAGGTAATTGCCAACGCATTTGTGAAACGGACTTTGAACTGGCCATTCATTAAGGGAGACAATCCAAAGGCCTTAGACGAGTTCTCAATTTTCCTCTGCGAGTGTGATAGCGCTGTGAACACAATCCGTGCAGTACAAGTACTGGAGTATGCAGACAACATGAAGAGAATTATAGCCAAACTACCGTACTACTGCCATGACAAGTGGCGCACAACGATCCAGCGCAAGAAAGCCACACATGAAGCTGTGACATTTCATGATCTGGTGACCTTTGTGAAAACAGAAGCAAAGAAAGCGAACGACCCAATTTATGGAAAGGAGGCCTTGACAGTGGATCAGAAGTCACAAAGCAAACAGTATCCGAGACGACAAAATGCAAGAGGATCTTTCGCCACTAACTTGTGCGATGAGAAACAAAATATGAGAGATCGACCTTCAAATGGATCCCATCTGCTCTGTTACAAGTAGGTACCCCTGCCCCTCCCCCTCTCCTCCCTTCCCTTCCCCGTCGTGATATAGCTGAAAAAATGTTGAAAGCGACGTTAAACCCTATTCACTCACTCACTCAAATGGATCCCTTATCAACCATCAATCAAGCAAACCACCAGACGCAAACAAGTCGCCTACTCGAACAGCCTTTTCGTCACCGTGTTTGTATTGTACAAACTCATCACCCCCTTGCTGAATGTTCAAGGTTGAATAGCAAGCCGTACAATGACAGAGTGACATTTCTCAGAACAAAGGCCCTGTGCTATGGATGCTTGAGAGTCGGATATTTGACTAAGTTTTGTCGCAATAGAGCTACATGTCAACATTGTAACGGCAGGCATCCCTCCTTGCTACATACCGAAGAAAGATTTTCCTTCGACAATCCACAGAAGACCAAAGATGCGACTGACACAGGAAAGGAAGGTGTCAGTGCCTGCGCAGACCTATCCAAGCTGTCCAATGCTGGTGATGTAATGGGAGCCGGGGACGGTGACTGCACTATGGCCATTATTCCTGTCAAAGTGAGGTTGAAAAATGGTCTGAATGTTGTCGAAACATACGCTTTCCTCAACCCGGGGAGTAGTGTTTCATTTTGTTCAGATAATGTAATGAGAAAATTAGGAAGCCAAGGCAGGAAGTTGAAAATAACACTAGACACAATGGGATCTTCACACACTATGGATAATTACGCCTTGGAGGGATTGGAAGTCTGTGATCTGAATCTCCAAAATGTTGTACGTCTGCCAAGGGTATATACCAAGGACAAGATGCCGGTATCCCTCAACCACATTCTAACCCATGGCGACATTGCTAAGTGGCAGCACTTAAGTGACATCCATCTCCCACAGATCAACGCAGAGATAGGGCTCCTTATAGGAAACAACGTACCAGATGCGTACACACCTCTACAAGTCAGAACAGGAGTCCGAGGAAGTCCCCATGCAACGGAAACAATGTTGGGCTGGATTGTATGGAATGTCATTCGTCCTGCAAACAACAGAACGCTAGATGACATACAACAAGATTTTTCTGTCAACAGAATAGAGGTGAAGGCTATCGAAGAAATCACAGGACTTGAGAAACAGTTTAAGGACTTCATCAACATGGATTTCCCAGAACGGTACACCTTTGACTCCACAAAACAGCACTCACAAGAAGACAAAATGTTTTTGCAGAAAGTGGAGAGTTCCACCAAAATAGTAAACGGCCATTATGAGATCAGCCTACCTTTCAGAGATGAGACCGTCATACTACCGAACAACGAGTCACAGGTCCGGGAACGCTTGAGATCATTGAAAAGGAAACTACAGAGAGATCCAAAGTTCCACGAGGACTACAGGACATTTATGGCGAAGATATTAGAAGATGGATATGCTGAAGAAGTACCGAAGGAAGAACTGGCCAGAAATGATGGAAAGGTGTGGTTTATACCTCATCATGGGGTATATCACCCCAAAAAGCCCACGAAGATAAGAGTCGTCTTTGATTGCTCTGCCAAATTTCAAAGTGTATCGTTGAACCACCTGCTGCTTCCAGGACCCAACAGTCTGATAGGAGTATTGCTACGTTTTAGACAAGAGAAAGTGGCCGTTATGGGAGACGTAGAGGCAATGTTTCACCAAGTAAAAGTTCCAAAACAAGATGCTGACTGTCTACGATTTCTCTGGTGGCCAGGTGGTGATTTACAGAATGAACCAGTCGTCTACAGAATGACTGTGCACCTCTTTGGGGCAGTTTCCTCGCCTAGTTGTGCTAATGCAGCCCTTTGTCAGACTGCGATAGGTCATGCCAGTCATCATGACCCTGCCACTTCCAAGGTTGTAGAGCATAACTTCTATGTGGACGACTGTCTGACCGCCTGTGAAAATGAACAGAAGGCAATTTCTCTGATCAAGAACGTCACTGAAATCTGTGCGAAAGGAGGTTTTCATGTGACAAAGTGGGTCAGCTCAAGTCCATCAGTAATTGAGAGTATTCCAGTGGAGGAAAGGGCAAAGGAAGTAAAATCGTTGAACTTTGAGAAAGAGATGCTCCCAACTGAACGCGCCTTGGGAATCCAGTGGAATATCGAAGATGACAGCCTTGGTTTTAAGGTGACTGTGAAACCGCAAACACCGACACGAAGATCCATTCTCTCCACCGTATGCGCAGTTTGTGACCCACTTGGCTTTGTGGCACCGTATATACTGACAGCAAAGATCCTACTTCAGGAGTTGTGCTCACGTAATATTGGATGGGATGACCAAATCAGCGAGAAAGACCTCCAAAGATGGGAACGATGGCTGTCAGAACTACCTCAACTAGAATTAGTACAGCACAGGAGATGCTACAAGCCTGCAGACTTTGGTGAACTTGTATCCTGTGAAATCCACATCTTCAGCGACGCCAGTAACACCGGATATGGAATGGTGAGCTACCTCCGTCTTACTGATGAACAAGGGAAAGTACATTGTTCTTTTCTTATGGGAAAGGCCCAGGTGGTGCCCCTCAAGCAGATTACAATACCACGGATGGAACTTACCGCTGCTGTCATTGCAGCAAGGATCAGCAGAATCCTGGTTAGGGAGTTGGAGTATTCTATCAACAGCGTGGTCTTCTGGACTGACAGTACGTCCGTGGTAAAGTACATTGCCAATGACACTGCGCGTTTCCAAACGTTTGTGGCCAACAGAGTGAGTGAAATAAGAGAACTTACCAGCCCTAAACAGTGGAATTACATCGAGGGCAAGATGAACCCAGCCGACATTGCATCCAGAGGTCTACCGATGAACAAATTCTTGCACGACAGTTCTTGGTTGGAGGGCCCCAGCTTCCTTTGGACACCTGAATCAGAGTGGCCCAAAACTGACACCTGCATTGACTTACCTGTAGATGATCCCGAGGTTAGACGAACTGTAAACGCAGCTACTCCAAGTAGTCCGTCCTTCGGCGTCGACAAATTATTGAAGTACTATTCTGACTGGACCAGACTGAAGCGTGCTGCTGCATGGTTGTTAAAGGGCTTGAACAAGTTGAGAAAGTGGTGTACCCTGAGAAGAGAAACGGAAAAGAACTTAGCAACACCAGATCAACTGGGATTGCAGATGAAACGTCTTCACTTGGAGCACATGGGAACCTGTAAAAGGAGAGTGAAGTCTGAATATCTGGATGTGAGCCTGCTGGAACAAGCTGAAAGGTCATTGATTCTCTACACACAACAGCAACACTTCAAGTCTGATATGGAAGCCTTGAGTAGGGTGGAACAGAAAGGTCCCCTAAAATCCGGTATATCCAAAACGTTGCTGAAACTTGATCCTTTCATCGAAGATGGACTTTTGCGCGTAGGCGGACGCCTTCGACGGGCATCCATACCAGCCCATGCCAAGTTTCCTATCCTTCTACCCAAAGATTCAGCTGTTTCACACCTCGTCATTAAGGATTGCCACAAGAAAGTTGGTCATCAAGGAAAGGGACAGATGCTTTTTACACTGAGACAAAGATACTGGATACTTGGAGCAAACGTTTCCATCAAGAGATTGCTGTCTAGGTGTGTTCTTTGTCGGAAGTATAGGGGAAAATGTGAAGAACAGAAGATGTCAGACCTACCATCTGAAAGACTGAAAGCAAATGAGCCGCCATTTACTCACACAGGCATGGATTATTTTGGGCCTCTGGAGGTTAAACGTGGTCGAAGCATCGTAAAACGTTTCGGCGTAATCTTCACATGTCTGACTACACGTGCGGTCCACTTAGAAGTCGCTTATGCTCTGGACACAGACTCCTGCATAAACGCGATAAGGAGATTCATATCGAGACGTGGGACTGTGAAATTTATCCGGTCAGATAATGGCAGCAATCTTGTGGGCAGCGAGCGAGAAATGAGAGAGGAGTTAAATTTGGAACACCAGCAAAATACAGAACATATTTCAGCAAGATGGTATCACATGGGAATTCAACCCCCCTACTGGATCACACTTTGGAGGCATCTGGGAGCGGATGATCCGGTCCACCAGAAAGATACTTAATGCTCTGTTGAAGGAACAAGGACATCGCTTAGATGACGAGTCCTTGCACACATTGCTGTGTGAAGTAGAGGCCATTCTCAACAATCGACCCCTGACAGAGTTATCAGATCACCCCAATGATCTCCAACCCCTAACTCCTAACCATCTTTTGAACCAAAGAGCAGGAGAGAAGCTTCCTCCAGGAATGTTCCATAGCAGTGATAATTTCGCTCGACGTCGCTGGCGCCAAGTCCAGTACTTGGCTGATGTTTTCTGGACCAGATGGGTGAAGGAATATCTTCCACTGCTTCAAACCAGACAGAAGTGGAACTACCCTAAGAGGAATGTTCAAGTCGATGACATCGTGCTGCTGATGGACAGTTCACCGAGAAACTCTTGGACAATGGGACGAGTCGTTGAAGCCTTCAAGGACAGCAAGGGACTTGGTCGCAGCGTTAGAGTCCGTACATCAAATCTCTTAAATCGACCAATCGCTAAACTTTGCTTAATCCTCGAAGCAGATCATTAGAAAGTGAAATACTTGCACAGTTGATGTCTGGCGAATGTGTTGACATATTGAATTACTGTAGTTCATAATTTTCTGACGAATGTGTTGACATGTTGACCT
>JAVTVY010035201.1:0-15050 GCA_036873755.1 Hanleya hanleyi | reverse complement strand
TGTACGTTGCGGTGTAAATGCCGATCTTCCGCCAACCAACGTGTATAATGGCCACTGGGCATAGGTTGGGCCAGCGACCACAGGTACAAGGCATTCGCATCGAATCCGATGATCTTAGCACAGGGTTTTCCACTGGGGAGAGTAGTGACGTCCTTCTCGTGATAACGGTGAAAAATAAGACTCGGTCCGCCCACAATGTTCTGCTTTAGACAATCATGCATGTCTGCATCTTTTTGCTGTATCAGCGAGAAGTACGTAGCACACTCTTGAAAAAGATGGCGAAGCGCCAGACCCGGTAAACTCAAGCACTCCTTGAAGATGTCGACGTGCATTTGGCGACGAAAGAGTTGCACCATTTTCTCGGCCGCTTCCAGGAAAGGAACCACATCTAGGTTATTATACCATAACAGGAAATCTCGCAAGGTGTGCATATGTTGATCGTTCCATACCTGCTGTAGTTCCCGGTACGTGTCTTCCGGACATTCCACTTGCTTCAAATCATCAAAGAACGCGTGCCGGGGTGGCAACTGTGTTTCCTGCAAACGATCGAGCGTTGATATATACGTGTAAGGGAACCTCCCTTTGGTTTGTGCACAGTTATACGCCTTGACCCACTGATCATAGCTACAATTAGGAGCTAAGTAGTTCCGTACATCCAGGAAATGCAGTGATGTGGTAGTGAGGGCCATATGATTATTGATCTTCTTGATCACGGACTTGAGGGTATTCGACTGGGCCAAGTAGGGGTAAAGAAATTCCTTCCCCATGTTCAAATCATAGCGTCCCGAATTGAAACCTAGCACCGGTAACTGGCCTAGATATTGTAGGAAGCGCACTTTCAATTTCTCCGCATACGGTTTCGGTAAAGGCACATCCCGCGACTGCAGGGGCTGCGACTCGGGCTCCCACTCGGACTCGGACTCTTCATCGTCACTAAACGTTACACCCGGTATAGGAATCCGATCATCCAGCTGGTCCAGTACGTCCTGGAACTTGGACACCAATAGTTCTGTACTAGCCGCACTGACTTCCTCGAAATACTCCATCATGCGGGTGATCAACTCATGGGAATCCCCCGTGGACACGAAACATACCGGTGCAGCGTCATAGCCAGGTACGTTGCTGGAAATACTGACACTCAGAGGAATATGGCGCTGCGTCCACTGCGTTTTCGCTGAAAACATGTCCATGGGCTCCAACAGGGCCTCAAAATCGTAACACGCCCGGTAGGGAAAATAACGATCCACATCTGGTATGATCACACCCTCATCAGCCAGTTCCTGGAAAATAGTAGGCGCATTATGATACACACCACCCGGATATACTCGCTTGACACTGTTGTCACAGATTTTCTCGTGGCGATGTAAGTCGGTGGAACGGAGAAACACCCGATGGCATTGGGTACAACTGAAAGACTGAGCGTACTGGCTCATATTGTAGATCAGCGAAAAATGACTCACGCCATTGTCGTCGAACACATTGACTTTCATAGTAGCAGCATACCGTTCTGTTGAACGACGAACCAATTCAGCCACAAATGTATCCTCCTCCTCGCATCGTAATCGGTATACAAAGATATTGATGTTGAACAGTGTTTCCACATCATCCAAATTCTTGAACGGAACTCCACGGAAGTGCCGCTTATCCAAGTCTTGCTGCTGTAAATACTGTTGCCAATAGTCATTGGCCACTCTGTCACAACACTTGGGGTTACACTCGTCCAGATGCACGGCCAAACACCGAAACAGACATTTCCGGTCTTTGTAGGACCCGTTTTTCCCTGCTGTTAATGCATACAGGCCTTTTCGATGAAGCAACCACGGGGGTAGTAGTACAGGAGCACCGATAGGATGATCTCTCATTTTCGTGACGAAAAATGTGACGTTGGTCACCATTTCCACAAGCCATTGGGTATTGGGGCGTTGCAACCGGGCCCATTCCAATGGATCCAACGTAGTCAATTGGTCGATGAGTGGCTCCAGAGAAATCGCATCCGTCACCGTGAACGGCTGATCAAACACATAGGTATTATTGCTGGGATAATAATACCGCAGCTGGTCCGTCTCCTTGTGCCGTAAAATGTACCCGAATGTGATATTCAACTTGAACGCTGTCACCTGATCTGTGAAAATGTTCTCGGCATAGGTAGACAAATACGTGAAGTCCTGCAGTCGATAGTTATACAAGTCCAATAGACGACGGTCACGGTGAAAACAATGGCGTATGGTAGCCCAGTGACGTCGATAAATGTCCCTGACACGCTCGTCTTCAGCCAAGACTTCAACCGGAGGTGCTGCTGGGTCCCAGGGAAAATCTTCTCCACGTCTCATGCTTTCGTCTCATACAAGCGGGTAGGCAAGCAGGCAGGCAGGCAGGCTGGTGACGTGAGTCAGGTAGGTAGTGCAATGAATACTCCTCTCCCCTAAAAATCGCCTCCTTTTATACGTTTTTCTACAAGCCGCCATCTTAAACCCACCACCCACCCATCCACCACAGCCGCCATCTTAAACCCACCACCCACCCATCCACCACAGCCGCCATCTTAAACCCACCACCCACCCATCCACCACAGCCGCCATCTTAAACCCACCACCCACCCATCCACCACAGCCGCCATCTTAAACCCACCACCCACCCATCCACCACAGCCGCCATCTTAAACCCACCACCCACCCATCCACCACAGCCGCCATCTTAAACCCACCACCCACCCATCCACCACAGCCGCCATCTTAAACCCACCACCCACCCATCCACCACAGCCGCCATCTTAAACCCACCACCCACCCATCCACCACAGCCGCCATCTTAAACCCACCACCCACCCATCCACCACAGCCGCCATCTTAAACCCACCACCCACCCATCCACCACAGCCGCCATCTTAAACCCACCACCCACCCATCCACCACACCCCATGTGACACAATACGCGCTTCTGATTGGCTGTCGCGTGACGTCACAGAGGTCATATGCAAATTTCTGAGGTCAATTGGCCTCCAAATACGCTTTGTATACTACTGGGGTATTCATTGCAGATTCCATTTTTTTGAGAATTACTGTCTTATGATATAGTTCAAATAAGGGCATTACATCAACAACGTTCATTTCTGACACAAGCTTGCCTGGGAGTGGTCAGCGGAAATACTGACAATCGGAACTAGAGGTGTTAATAATTCACGCCACAGTCGGTCTGTGAAAACCCGTCGGCTTGAAACAACAACGATGGGAGAGGGGTTCATTTCTTTAAAAAAAAAAAAAAAAAAAAAACAACAACAAACAAACGAAACAGCATTGTTGGTGGGGGCTTGATAATATACTCACGTTCTATTATTTATTGCTGTGTGTCATGTGTCCAGGAAATTAACCAAATAATGGAAATAATCACCGCCCAATTCAGAGGGTAATCAGATTTTATACCAACGCTTACATATATTTTACTATAAAAGATACCGTGTTTTGTTTGTCCGAACACTTCGATCGAGCGTTTATGTTTATATTATCCGGTTTTCAGTGAATTACCAGACACTCCTGTGGTCTTTGTAGTCTCTTTATTACTGAATACGGGGAAAATCTCTGACGATAAAGATATCCCATTCAGAACATATGGAATTTTATATATTCACTTAAGAGTGTACACTTGAGAACACTAAGGGCAGACTTAGCGAAACGTCGTGTTTAATAAAGAAGTTGAAATCCAAGAAATCCCACTGTTCATACTTGTAATACTTCTATACGTCAATCCGAATGACACTTCAAAATGTCATTCAAAAGTTATAAATTTATTCTAGACTCGCATAATTTATTTCATTTCGCTGTTCTTGGACGCACATGTATCTTACAGAGTGATTCAAATTCTAAAAACAGGTTCAAAATAACTGAATAATAATGAACCAGGTTATACATTTTCACTTTCTTTCCTTCTATTCATAACGTTTAGAGAAATTCGCTGTCTGAGGAAGTATGCTACTACAGATCTCTAGACAGAATAACAAAATAATATTAAATGAGTCTTGTTCAGTCTATTCATTCAAATGAATGTGTATTCGCCGAGATCAATCTCGCTGTCAAAGAGTGTATATACTGAGCGCATTTCGAATGGTTCAAACTTTCATTTGATGGCATCTCGATTCAATTCTCGAAGCATGTCGAGTTATTTCGAGGAGGATCGAAATGGTCTTGCATTTCGAGAGTCAATCGGGAGCAAACCAGGACAACAATCGATAGAGATAAACCGCGACCCTTGGAGACGAGTTATTTATCGGTTTTACTCGTTTATCGAGAAACCGTCTCGATCGATTGGACGTGACGCCTAAGGCAACCCTAGAATGGTATCCATATTGTATTTATGCTCTAAAACAAAAAAACTCTGTGAAAATGACATCTGAACATATATAAGAATATTAGAAAATATTTCACTTGAGTAGTATGGACCTGGTGAAACAAAATCTAGCAAAAATAGGAGACCAAATTATCTGCAGTAGCTGAAAACTTCTTTTCTTCTGCTCTACTTCTCAGAGCATAGAACAGTTAAATAAACAACCAGTCACCATGACAACAAACTGGACCATTAGACCTTATCAATACCTGTGAAAATCCAGCAACAGATCATCCCAGCTACACTATTAGTAGTACCTCAACCTGCAGCAATTATGGCGATAGAGAAAGACGATAGTGAAACCTCTTGGTTTTTTCTATCATTTCAAGTCATTCAAGATCCCATGATATGCAAGCTTGTGTACCTCATGGCAGAATTCTATGATGATATCATCACATGTATACTTGTCAAGTGTGGATTGTAGAATAATAGGATTTTAGATTTTTGAATCATGGCAGATTTGACTTTTTGTTCAGTTCAATAGAGGCTATAAGGAAGGAGCATCATAACTTTTCTCGAAATTCAGATGGAACAAGCCGAGTAGCTCGCTGGTCCCCCGCCAAGAAGTATCGGCAAGAATAATATATGTTAACACTCAGTAGTCTTAACAAAAAATATACTTTGTGTTGCTAGTTGAAGAAAACTGGCAATGAAACTGTGGAAATCGCGGATGTGAATCCCAAGTCCCCAAGTTTTAAGTCGATCAGTTGAATTGTTCACAAGATATCCCGATATGGATGGGACGGACAATTCAAGATGGCCGATGGCTGTTGACGAAAATTAATACCAACCACCGTCTCACTGATGTGGCGCACATATAACACAGTCACAGAGCCATACATGCGACTCATCGTTTGCTGAGACGCTGTTCTAACACATCATGCTGAAAACATCACTCTTTCCACTGCTTCTGAAGTTCTCCCTCTCGGTGTAGTCCTCCAGTTACATTTTTACCGTTTCTCCGATACTCCTCTAGTTGAAGGTAATTATTCTGCTCAAGGTTGTTTTAGCCAAATCGTAGAAAAGGAGTTGACTTACACCTTCTTGCTTTAAATTTTTACCAAGGTTGGAACCCTTTTTTTCAGATGCAGCTGAAACTCTACAATGTCGAAGAGTTGTGGTTTTCGTGATTTCGCTGTGTATAGAGTGTCCAGGGCAATAGCGCTCACGCTATCTGTTTACAGAAGCTTCATAAACTGCTCGGCATGATGCTCACCCGTGCTATCATGTTCCCTGGTGCACTTTTTCATTTCATGTCGGCAACATTTTCGTAAATTATGTCCAATCTTGGATTTGTTGAACCAACAAAAGGAACCCAAAGCAAATGTAGCACAGAAAACAAGTCGAATATTGTTTGCTGTAATACCAAGTCCACTGACCAAAACAGATCATTTTTTGGATGCTGTGTGAATACGTTTTATTGGACTGCTGGTAATCAGACATGTTCAGACATGCTTGGGTGTATTAATAATAAATTTTGGATACATTTAGAATTATTCTCATTTTTATCTCGTACAACCAGATTTAAGAAACTAGCGTGATCTTTCGTAAGGTACATTTGAAGTAAGACCTTCTGTCTAGATTAAATCTCAAGCCAAAATAAGCTTTGTTTTCATATCCAGTCATTTTGGGCTGTTGAGGAATTCGATAATCATATTGTCGTACTCACTGCAAGACACTTGATTTGGTCCAGAGCTGTTGGACATCTCTCCAGATGGATTTGGTCCAGAGCTGTTGGGACACCTCACCAGACTGATTTGGTCCAGAGCTGCTGGAAACCTCCGTGAATGACATATTATTTAGCTAACACAGAGGTGCTTTCAAGTCTGTAGTAAAATGGAAAGCATGGGAACGAGAAGTCAATTACCAAGATAAATTACAATGTTAAACTCGTTGAAAACCCCAGTGCTTGAACTCCCCCAGTGTTGAAAATAATGATTTAATTAGCTTGGAAGCGTAACGTTCTGTACCCAGCATGGAAAGTAATCCCAAGCGAGATCCTGCGCCAAGGTACCCACTATTACCAAATTTGTGCTGAAAGGAAAATCAGCTTGACCGCCAGGTGGCACAAAATTGAAATAAAAATCCCACGCAAGATCTTGCGGCTAGGTACCGACATTCGCCAAGAACCTGTTCACGTTTTCAAACTTGTTGTCCAGAAATAAAATTTTAGGTGACACCACTATATGCAGATTGGCTTGAAAAACAATCCAAAGCGATCGAGGCGTGGAACCCACATCCCAAATTTGAATAAAAAATCTGAATGTTTGTAATGCAGCTTTTGAAACAAGAGTCTGATGGGCTTCAGTATATGCCCGTGCATGCCTAACACTTGAACGTATATTGTTTAAACTATAATTTGATCTTGATAAAATATGTCAAGGCCATTCACATTAGTAAGGCCTGAATGATCCAGAGGTACGCAACGCTGTACCAAACTATTTCAAGTTCACAGAACCTCTTTGCATTTCATATAATTATACTAAATCTATAGCCACCAAAATATTCAATTACTCCAATGCTGTCAAGGAGTTTGACTGGAACTTATACACGTCAGGAGGCTATAGTTGTGATTGTGAATTGTCGAACTTTATCTATACACCATGCAAACATATTGTGACTGGTGACCTTGATGTGGTGAGTGATAAGGATCTGAAATTACTCCTGATGAAAGGACCTAAATATAGAGAGCCAAGAAGAATAAATCTGAAGGCCGACCAGAAGATAGTCCTGTCTGCATTAGAACAGTACGTTATTGATTGGTCTAAGCGAGAAAAAATTGAACCTACAGTACTCACTGATTGGCTGGACCTCACCAAGAGCAAGGTCGTTGAAACAATCCGCCATATTGACAGAAGTACTCTTCCCCAAGCAAAACAAGTACTGGGAAACCTCAAATCGCAAGAAGTTCTAGCAAATCTCCAGAGTAAATTCGTCATAGTCCCAGCAGACAAAGCTCCGAATAATATAATATTCATATGTAAATATTACTATTACCAGGTGCTGGTTAAAGAATTGAGTGTAGACATATCTTCATCAAATACGTCTACTTACTCCCAAACTGCATTTACTCTGGAAGATTTATTTAACAATCACAAAAAGTTTCTCAGGGAAAGAGGTATTTGTCTTCCAACCAATCATAACGACATACCAAAAATATACTGGACTCCCAAAATGCATAAATCACCATACAAAGCTAGATTCATAGCTGGTTCTAGAAGCTGCACCACCAAGCTTCTTTCAACCCTATTGACGAGGGCCCTTCAGGAGGTAAAAGCATTTTGGGAAAGGTATTGCGCCACTATTTCTAAGAACTCTGGCGTGGAATGTATGTGGATATTGAAAAACTCAAAATGTCTTACGGAAGAACTTGATGCTAAAGGTCACATACCGTACAGACATGTATCCACATGGGATTTCTCGACTCTCTATACTACAATCCCTCATCAGGACCTTATTGACCGTATAAGTTCATTAATAGTATCTGTGTTCAAGAAAACTGATCGTAGATATATTAATGTCGGAAGCCATAAAGCATTCTTTAGCTCGACTACATACAAGAGATATCATTCATGGGATGTTTCTTTGTTTATAGAGTTGCTTGAATTTCTCATTAAAAATATCTATGTGAAATTTGGCAACACAATATATCAGCAGCATATAGGTATTCCAATGGGTACTAATTGTGCACCCCTGTTGGCTGACCTGTATCTGTTCTCTTATGAATATGACTATATGCAGGCGCTTTCAAAAACCGATCCATTCAAAGCCCGTTCCTTCTCATTCACCAAACGCTATATAGACGATCTTCTCGCTGTGGATAATCGCTATATAAATGACGCAGTGAAGGATATATATCCACCTTCACTGGATTTGAAGGAAACTACAGATAGCCCTACAGGCACATCTTATTTAGATCTCTATCTCTATAAAAATGAAGCGGGCATTCTCTCTCGTCGACTTTATGACAAAAGAGATGATTACAATTTCGACATCGTAAACTATCCCTTTCTGGATAGTAATATTCCAGTGGGACCTGCATATGGCGTATACATATCTCGCTTAGTAGCATTTGCTAGATCCTGTTAAATGTGATGATTTTAATCAACGTCACAAAACATTGTTGCAGAAACTTATAAAACAGGGCTATTCCACCAAGCGCCTCCACTCAAAGTTTCTCAAATTTGGCGATACATATCGCATGCTGATAGCAAAATACGAACGTAGCGTGCAAGATCTATGGCGCTACGTTTCGTAACTTGTGTCTAATTCCGCTTAACCCGGGGCTAGGGGCCGTATGAACCCATGTGCTTCAAGATCCTCATGGTACTCATATGAACAGTCACAATCAAAGCGTGACTGAGATACATCATTCTTTAGATGACGACTTTGCAACGAATATTATGGATTAAGAATACTGATCAGCGATACGGATTTGATATTTTTGGAACATCATGATGTCTTGCCGGCATCAGTGAAAACTGTTGACCGCTTCTCTCTTGCAGGAAACAGCTTATGTTTATGTATACTATGATTGTCTTTTTGAATTTGGTGCTAATACTGTTATATGGAATATGAAATAGGTCTTTGGATTATGGACGCGGATATTCTCTAATGGACGACGGCTGGATTATGAATGACGGACTAGACGCTTGTAATCTAGTCAATCACCAGTTAAATATTTAGTACGAATTTAGGGAGCCTAGATATAATCACCCAAGAGTTATTCTAAATACTAGTATCTAGTATCAATACTAAAATTTGACATAGATAAATAGGTCAAGGTCTGTCACATTCACTAGGTTTCTCACCCCTCACCAGTTGCATTTGTTTTATGAATTTAACCCTACCAGGCCTGGGGGGCCAAAATGCCACCCCAATCAAATTTTCAAGAGATGAAAAGCTGAAACTCCGTGACTTTATTGCTTATCATATTGGGGTCATTTTGGGTCTATTTGCATAAGCCCCCGAGTAGAGGATCATGGGTAAATTCAAGATGGCGGCCATGTGGGGTTCCAGAAAAGTGATGTTTTCGTAATATTTCTTCAGAATTTCTGCTTTTCCGCGACGAAAGGTGGGTCATACAGGCCATTTCCTTATTCACAGCAACGCCCTCTTATGTCCGATTGGAAAACTAGTGACACCATATTGAGGATAGTCCATGTACCAAATATGGGGGCTCAATTCTTCGATTTAATGGCTGAATAAGCCATTTCCTTATTCATTTCCTTATTCAGATCAGCGCCCCCTGGTGTTGGATCGGAAAACTGGTGGCACCATATTGTAGCACTCTATGAGTATAGTACATATACCAACTATGCAGGCTCAACTGTGAGATTTAAAGGCTGTATACACCATTTCCTTATTCATTTCTTTATTCAAAACAGCGCCCCCTGGTGTCGGATCGGAGAACTGGTGGCACGATATTGTAGCATGCTATGAGTATAGTCCATGTATCAAGTATGGGGGGGGGGGCTCAACTCCTCTGTTTAATGGCCGTATAAATCATTTCCTTGTTCATTTCCTTGTTCATTTTCTTATTCAAAACAGCGACCCCTGGTGTCGGATCGGCAAACTAGTGGAACAATTTTGTAGCACTCTATGAGTACAGAATGTGTACCAAATATGAACGGTCAACTCTTCGATTTAATGGCTGTATAGGCCATTTCCTTATTCATTTCCTTATTCAGAACAGCGCCCCCTCCTGTCGGATCGGAAAACTAGTGGCACCATATTTTAGCACTCTATGAGTATAGTCCATATACCAAATATAGGGGCTCAACTCTTCGATATAATGGCCGCATAGGCCATTTCCTTATTCTTTGCCTTATTCAGAACAACACCAGCTGGTATCGGATCGAAAAAATAGTGGCACTATATTGTAGCACTCTATGAGTATAGTCTAATCACCAAATATGGAGGCTCAACTCTTGGATTTAATGGCTGTATAGGCCATTTCCTTATTCGGAGCAGCGCCCCCTGGTGTCGGATCGGAAAACCAGTGGCACCATATTGCAACATGTTATGAGTATATTCATTGTTCCAAATGTGGGGGCTGAACTCTTCGATTTAATGGCCGTGTAGGTTATTTACTTATTTATTTCTTTATTTAGAGCAGCGCCCCCTGGTGTCGGATAAGCAAACTAGTGACACAATATTGTTGCACTCCATGGGTATAGTATATGTGCCAAATATGGAGGGTCAACTCTTCGATTTAATGGCCGTATACGCCATTTCCTTATTCATTTCCTTATTTAGAGTAGTGGGTATCGAATCAGAAAACTAGTGGCATCGTCTTGTAGCACTGTATGACTATACAATGTAGTCCATGTACCAAATATGGGGGCTCAACTCTTCGACTTAATGGTTGTATAGGCTACATCCATATTCAGTTCCTTATTTTTTTTTAGAACAGCGCCCCCAATGTTGAATCGAAAAACTAGTGAAACCTTATTGTACCACTCTATTAATATAGTTTATGTACCAAATATGATTGTTCAACTTTTCGATTAAATGGCTGTATAGGCCATTCCATTATTCATTTCCTTATTCAGAACAGCGCCCGCTGGTGTCTGCCGGATCGGAAAACTAGTAGCACCATATTGTAGCACTCTATGAGTATAGTCCATGTACCAAATATGGTAGCTCAACTCTTCCATTTAATGGTCATACAGGCCATTTCCTTATTCAGAACAGCACTGTCTTATGTCGGATTGGAAAACTAGTGACACCATATTGTAGCACTCTATGAGTATAGTTCATGTACCAAATATGGGGGCTCAATAAGCCATTTCCTTATTCATTTCCTTATTCAGAACAGCGCCCCCTGGTGTTGGATCGGAAAACTAGTGGCACCATATTGTAGCACTCACACATTGTGTATATACCAAGGGGAGGATTAAGAAACTTGTTTTTAATTTAAAAAAATCGCCGTTGTATCTCAAGTTTCCCATCTTGTTAATATATATAACATGTTTTTTATACAACCGCCAAACCGAACTTCCTATTCCCTTCTATGTATACTTTTGCACATAGAACACTGACGAATATGTGTAAAAAATACTGAATGAAAATAGTGAATGGACTCTTATAAATCCTGCAGTATTGTTGATGGAAACCAAAAACATACTGTGACGTCACTATTAAATTAAACTCTCTAGGTTTAATTAGCTTGTGTTCATTATATATGTATTTGTTATACTACTGAATGTAGTACCGGTAAAACAATAGAGCCGGTTAGTTTTGGACTCAAACTTGAGAAGGAATTGGTTCGAAGTTATTTTGAAAATTTCTACTTTGATAACCACAAAGTACTGATAAGGTACAAGACTTGAACTTGTCTTTTGTAAGACACCAGCTTATATTCATGTTTTTGTCCTGCTTGGAGTATGATGTTATATCGTATTATTAATGGCCAGTTCCCAGTATAATTCAAGTTAATCCCTGCACAATGCAGGTATTTAACTGTACTCGATCTACAACCAGTACTTCAGAAAAGAATTTCCCAGAATCGAACAAGGGATTGCACTGAATGATACAATAGATAACGGCTGTTGCTCATCGATCATGAATATATAGTAGCGCATTCAGAATCAATTTCTACTGAAAAATTTCCCGTTATATAACATCTACCGGGAATTCATCGCTGTCCAGCACGCGATTGGCTTTTGAAATATGTCAGTCAAAATGATAGCAGAGTGGATAAGCTTTTCCATTGGTTTTCGCATGTTGATATGTTTTCGGAAGGGAAAGGTTTCTATGTGCAACTTAGTTACCTACAGTTAAGATGATAAAGTGTGTTTCTCCAGAAACTATTCTATTATTCATAGTATATATAGAGAGGTACAGGGGTCTTCACCTCAAAGATTTCAAACGGTGTCGTATTAAGATAGATCAAATCGAAGATGAATTTCCCAAGAGAGGTGTTAGTTTGTGTTGCAGTCATAACTTTGCTGTGTCTATTGCGATCTGTCAGTTCAGGTAAGCACTGAATAAGTTTATACAACACCTTTTATATATTTTATCAGCAATATACATATTTAACCCAATAACTATAATATTCCACAATGTCTTAAACCAAACCAAAATACAACGCTGTAACCAATTTGTTTTTATTCAAGGAGAAACGGCAGCTGCTGGTGGAGAAAAATTGGAGGCACACATAAAGCAAGTTCTGGAAGAACAATACACGGACCACGCTACTCGGAGAAAAAAAGCGTTTCGTGAGCACCCTCATCCCTATAGTGAAAAAGGTCTTGGGCGGTCAGATGTCCAAAAGCGTGACCGGCATCTTAAGCAGTAAAACGGGGCAAAATATCACATCTGACTTAATTCAAGGCATAGTCGGAAAACTTACCGAAGAAATCATCAATAAAAACCACAAAGACGACATCGATAAAGAGATGGCCGATTACTTCGCCCAATTTCAGAACAATTCAGATAAGAAAGCACAAGATCTTCAGTCTTCAATCAAGACAATTGTTGAACAACTGGCAACGAAAAATGGCGACATGATAAAACAGGGGGTAAGTTTTCTGCATATCTTGACTAATTCAGACAAGCATTTACAAAATAATCGGGAGATTAGAAGCGTCTATATGTGATATTTTCACCTCGTCTTGGATTTCGCAAGATCATTGTAGCAAACCAGATATATGTACCTATATATAGCTCAAAGCGACTTTCGAAAGTTTTCTTACGAAGGTTTCGTGCGACAAACGTTGATTTGATGACGATACTACAGTAAATAGCTTTTATATGACATTTAATACTTCTTTTTGGATTTTGTAAAATCATTATGGTAGCTACGCTCATAAACCGCTTGTTTCACTTACGTCCCTACTCTAGCTCCTTGTTCCCCCGCTGATTCTTACCGCATATTTCCCGTATCTTGACCGTTAGGGGGCGCTCTTCACAGGCCAACCGCTGATGGTCAGTGAATATCACTCTTACGGAAGAGTCTCGGTCCGCTTTGTTTCAACCTTTAACCATCCGGGTCATCTATACGCGGTAAGACTGACCCTGGGATCGTGTGTATCCATTTTTCAGCCTACTTTCGGCAACTGCAAGAGGGAATTTCCAGAAATCAATAGCACGTGACTTCGTCAGCTAATCAGCTAAAGTCTACCGACGTAACCCCAACGTGACCCGTCATGTGAAGTCCTACTTGTTCAAAATTGCAGATCTACCACATATCTTGGATGATACGAAAGTTATCCATACGTATATATTTTGTAAGCCCAGGCAATATATGTGTAACGGTTACCCGTTTGTGTAGAGAACAGTTTGAATCAGGACCGTGTACTGCGCTGGAATGTGGAGAGGACGACCTTGACCCGTGTCGTCAACATCGAGCAGGACAGATTTCGGAAATGCATTCCCCTGTATTTCTCGTTTACCAGACCGAGTTGGAAGCTGATATTTCACGATTACGTCGGTTATGAATTATGGTTTGTTCTTCCATAGCCAGATTTCTTCAGCGAGGTCTATATAAACGGTTCGGGAAAGTGTGGTTTAAGTGACAGTAAAGAGGGCGCTGATGTCGTCGACTGTGATTGGCCATGAGTCACGAAGTAGCGGGAGCCCTATATAAGCTTGAGCTGACGTAGAGATCGAGGAGAGACTAGAAAGCAAGTGCTGGAGGAACACACGCCAGGTCAGCCTGTAACTTCTTGATTTTGGCATAATTACGGTTGAGCCGTAATGCAGTTGTTTTTGGCCTGGGAATCTAAAAGCTTGTAAATCCTGTAGTTAGTGTAACCTGTAACAAACACGCCAGAATTTGCCGGCTCGCATCTTCAGGTGGAAACGTGTTTTGTGGTTATACTGTAGTTTAGGGAACACGACATTGTGTTTGTGTTGTATGTATGTAGTTTTGGGACCATGGGTAATACTGTAATGAGACATGTGTTTGCCTGTAGCACATTTAGGCAGCTTGCATGATCTAACTTCAGTATAGAATAGGACTTTTAGATCTATGTACCAGTAGGTTGATGATTTCGACATTATTGCTGGGCTATCTCGCTGCGCTGGGACTGGCCACAATATTTGTGTCGATTTGTTGACCGTGAAGCGGTATATATGCTAAGTCAGGAATTCCCTCACCCCGAGAAATATACAACTGCACTAAACACAGGGAGAAATAAGCCAAACTTCCACTGCCATGATACAACGACGCAAACGGCTGTGCAACGCTATACGGGCGAAAACGAGCACCGTGATTACGGCCGGGCGAAGCAAATCAAGTACAGGCGGGCGTGCTGCTTTCATCAAGAAACGTCGGTAAACCGTGTATTCCGGGGGCCCAGCAAACAGGGTCGAGTAGTCGGCTACACGAACGGCGTCCAGCAGGGAAAGAGAGAAGTACAGAACATCGTACAGGACAGAAAGATACAGCACACCGAGCACCCAAGAAATAAACAGCACCCAGATCACACCAGGAAGAAGCACAGACCACAGATTACACAGGGAAGAAATGCGTATTTATCACGCATGAAGGTATGGAGCAGGTGGGCCAGCTTTTATCGATGTAAAAGTAGTAACAGAATACAGGTTCCAGAGGACACGTGTATTTATCACACGTTACAGAAGACGGGCTTCCTTTCACCGATGTAAAAGTGGTAACAAGGTTTACAGACAGTAAAGAGAAGACAAAGCACAGAACAGGCAGATTT